>JANVCC010000034.1:17953995-18000252 GCA_025345505.1 Todiramphus chloris collaris
GATATATGAAGTATGAGCAAGTAGTGCAGATTTTCCTAAAAGAAATGCCTACTTTCAGAGAGCAAATCGTGTCTCTTCTTCCAAAACCAGACAGCTAGCAGGTCAGACAGGGCTACTTTCCTAGTTCCTGTTTCATTATCTTAATAGTCAGAATTCCCATGATCCCATGTAGAAAACAGACATTTCATCTTATACTATATCTTCCCCTTGATATTTCTGGAAACAGCAGAATGGGATGAATTAGTGTAGTACAAGGGGAGTACTTTGAATTTGGTATGGATGTGACAACCCATACCATATACTTTTTAGAATCATAGAATCATCAAGGTTGGAAAAGGCCTTTAAGATTATCAAGTCCAACCATTAACCCTACTCTACCAAGTGCACGACTAAGCCGTATCCCCAAGCACCACATCTCTAAGGCTTTTAAACACAACCAGGGATGGTGACTCAACAACTTCCCTGGGCAGCCTGTTCCGGTGCCTGACAACCCTGTCAGTGAAAAAAACTTCCCTAACATCCAGTTTAACCCTCCCCTGGTGCAGCTCGAGGCCATTCCCTCTTGTTCTATCACTAGTTACTTGTGAGAAGAGACCAGAGCCTATCTATACAGTGTCTTCTCAGGTAGTTGTAGAGTGTGATAAGGTCTCAAAGGTAAGATTCACTTGGGGGGGGGGAGGTCGGGTCGGTGGGGAAAAGGCAGAATCTTTCTGATCCTATTTCAAGCTATGTCCCTTTTGTCCAACACTGAGACAGTGGGATTTAGAAATGTGCCCTGTCCTTCTTGTTCAAGCCTGTTTTCTGTACACGAGAAACAAGAAACTGGAGATCCTTTGGTCTTTCCAATTACACATTTAAGTACGCATTTCATTTCCAGTATGACAAATAAGCAATCATATCCCTAATTTTCTTCCTCCATAAAGTGCTGTAAATCAGGCACTACAGCAGCCAAAGTCTGCAGTTATCTGTGCACCCAACAGTGAGAGCAGTCCTGTCAGGCTTCTTTCATCCTCCCAGGTTTGTGGGTTTTTATATGCAGGTCAGCAGTGAATTCCTTTCTAACTCTTTCCTCTGCTGGGTACACCAGCTCAGAGCTGAAACAAGCCTCCCGCTCAGACAGGGTCCATTTGAGAACTGCAGTGCTGATGGATAGGAGTGAGTAGAGGGAGGGACAGAGGTCTGGTGCTGGCTCACTCAGCAGCTGTATGAGGGTTGGCTGCCAAGTGCAGTTTTATTTCTTTTTTTTTTGGTGCAGAAGCCAAGCCAAATTTTCTTCTGGATATGTTACCATAGAGCCAGGATCTGTCGTGTGCCTGATTGTGCACTGCTCACAATGTGCTGGATATCTTTAGCAAGCGCTTTATGGAGCGTATTTTTTATCAGTTTACACATTTTTCTGCTTTGTCATGCATCTGAAAATGGCCAGAATTTTACAGAATCACAGAACGTTAGGGGTTGAAAGGAACCTCAAAAGATCATCTAGTCCAACCCCCCTGCCAGAGCAGGATCACCTAGATAATTTCAACTTTCTAGAGAGCTTTATTTTAGTGGTTTGTCTACTGGAAAGTGCTGGTCTGACTGTTTTAATCCACAATGCTTGTGTTTCCTGGGTACGGTGAAGTATATAATCCTTATTGTAACTGTGAATGAAATTAGACAAAATATTCTGCATAGCCGTGGAAGCCTGTTAATATTTTATAGCTACATTTCACTGTACGAATTGCATTTAATTATCCTCCAAGAATGAGAGGGATAGTTTTCTTCAGATGTGCTCTGAGTATCATAAATAGGTTTCATCTGTAGCAGAGGGAGCCTTAGTCATTATCGTCAGCAGAACTTTTTTCATCTGTGCAGTATTTTGATCTGAAGTCCTCAGCTTATTCTTTCAGGAAGGTACTCATATGGGATTCAGCTGGTATGCTTCATGCTCAAGGCAATAGCATTACAAAGGAAAAGGATACATTAAAATAATAGTAAACAGTCATAAAGGCACGTATTTTGTAAGTGAATCACTGCCTGCTTTGAGTTGTTCATTTAAAAAAAAAAGTCATCTTATCACATGAGGTTTTGGGGTCGTGCAAACAATGCCATGAGTGCAGTGTTAACATAAACTGTTTCAATATTGCATCAAATAACTTGCATGCCAATGACTTGAAGGAAATATAGACATAAAGACAGTTTTGTAGCTGAATTAATTGCATGTTCTGGCATACATCAGAAGAACTTTTCTTGTAGAATTGCTTATACTTTCTGCTTGCTTTTGCACAGAATTGTTCGCTAGTCCTTTGATAAATTTATTTGCCATAAGTACATCTTGCTGATCTTTTTTTCAAGAAATATGTATTAATTTTGCAGGAATACTCAGTTTACCTTGACTTTCTATTATTGTTAAGCAGGGCTTGTTCATGTGACCCTCTTCTCTTTTAGATGTTCTTAAGAGAGAAATTCTGATAGTTCAGTCTGTGCCTGTTTAGGTCCTGGGCTGTTTCCACAGAACTTCATATGGTACTGTGCATAGAATTTCTTGTCTTAGAGGCTTTCCTTTTTTTCTGGCAGAGATGTGTTGAGAATTTACTAGAAAAAAAGGGACATGCAGATAAACAAAGCTTGTTTCTTGTTGTTTTATCAGAGCATTATTCTAAGCCCTAATGTTCAGAATCTGCCTAGAGTAAGGCAAGCTAATATTTAAGTGGTTTGGTTTGGTTTTGAATTTGGTTTTAAACACACATATGACTTTGACTCCTGGGTTTTGGTGTTTATCCTAGAAGAAACAGTAGTCTTGCAAATACACTTTAAATTTCTGCCTTACGTTTTTGGTCTGGCCTAAGTCCAGATGTGATCCCATCTGGAGGGACCTTGTACCTGCCTTCCCATACCTGAAGGGATCCTACAGGAAGGCTGGAGAAGGGACTCTTCACAAGAGTTTCCAGGAGTAGGACAAGGGGAAATGGTTTTAAATTGAGGGAAAGTACGTTTAGATTGGATCTTAGGAAAAAGTTCTTCAGTATGAGGGTGGTGAGACTCTGGAATAGATTGTCCAGAGGGGTTGTGGGTGCCCTCTCCCTGGAGGTGTTCAAGGCCAGGTTGGATGAGGCCTTGAGCAACCTGGTCTGGTTGAGAGGCGTTGGATTAGATGATCTCTAAAGGTCCTTTCCAGCCTAAGCCATTCTATCTATGATTGTTCAAACTGTTGTAATGGTTACGTCTTGTAGTTCTTACTGAATTCCTTCTAGAAGTATTTAAGCAAATAAGTAAATGTATTCCTTTACACAAGTATAAGAATCTTTCTAAATAGACATTTTTCTTGACAGATTGTTTTCTGGAATGTTTATTGCCATGAGGGAGATTGTGTCAGCATTTAGCCCTTGGTTCACACATTAGAAGGTTCAAGATATGCAGATGTACAAAACAACCCGCCCTTTGGGAACCAGTGTCTGTAAATAAAAATGAAGAAAGGATGAGTTAGCAACTTCCAAAGAATTTATAGTATCATAGAATTGTCGGGATTGGAAGGGACCTTAAAGATCCTGTAGTTCCAGCCCCCCTGCCATGGGCAGGGGCACCTCCCACTAGATCACGTTGCTCAGAGCCCCATCCTGCTTGGCCTTAAAAACTTTCAGGGATGGGGCTTCCAATTTACCTAACTCTTCAGTGTATTTCAGTAGATTTAAAAAATCCTCTCACAAACTTATTATAGAAATCTAGGCTGATATAAGTACTTTAGGTGTCAGTCTGGGTGGCTTGGTCACATGTAAACAGTATGCTATGTGCCATCTAGAGGCATATTAGAGTTGTTGCACAAATCTACTCCTGCTTTGTGTCAAAAAGTGATTACCACCCTGATGTTTTGTGAATTGATGTATGTTAGGGTTGTTCCACTTACTCTGAAAACTCAGATCAGCTCCTTTTTACTCCTAAAAAAAAAAAAAAAAGGTGTTTTAGCCCTTGAATGCTAATGAGTACTAAACTTAACTACTCAAAAATAAAAATTCTGTTCTGTATTTTGGTTTGTGCATTAATTTTTTTATTTAATCTATAAACACACCTAAAGTTTTTTGCATCCCCTCTAAATATCTGCTTAGAAGTCTCTCTGCATCCTGTTAAGAACAGATTATAGAAAGCAAACAGAAGAAAGCCCTACAACTGAGAACAGTGTTGCCCTAAATACTTCTAAAATAACAGTGAGCCCTGTGCTAACTAAGGCATTAATTAACAATGCTTTACTTTATCTTAGAAATATAAAGATTTCCTTTCTTCACTGGATGTTAATGAACTGTAACTCCCTCCTGTATTGCCTAAGGGTTAGCTGCATCATTTTTGTTTCCTTAAAATACACCAGTTCCTCATAAAGCTATCTAGCTGTAGCACTGGATTCCTCTCACAGAGTCATCCTCATGGTGTCCCTCTCAGTGCCTACTGACTAGATGGCTTGGGGCTGATAATTTCAGTTGATTCATTTCCTTTGACTATTGTTTTTTGTTTTGCTTTTTTTTTTTCCTTTACCATCAGCTGGACTTGTACCACACCTTATTTCACAAAGGCTTATTCTGAATAATGTCAGATGCTGGTGACCTTCAGTTATTGCCTATTAGACCTGGATAAGCACCTGCTGATTTGGAGGCAAAAGGCTTTCTTAGTCTTACAGTGATCTTGTCTATAAAGCATGGCCAAGGATTAAAGGGCTTCAGCTGCTCTCTAAGCTGCTTTAAAAAAATAGTTGAATTGAGGAGTACAGGATCTGGTGCTGGATGCCGTGTGGGGTTTTCTGTGCATCAAGACCAATCCAATGGTTTAACTTCAGATGTTGCTTAGTGGATAAGAAGTCTTATGCTAAGAGAAATGAAACCCATACTGACACCTGCTACATTGAGTTTAATGAAAGCTGTCTAAAATCTGTGGCTTATTCAAGTCCTTATCAAGGATACTTGAGAGTTTGATGTTTTGGGGATGGTAGAAAAAATTTCATTTGTGTTTCTGTGATTCAGGTTTATTAAATGAATGAACAAATTCAAGTTTCAAGAATCAAAACAAGTACATTGGAAACATTCCTACTCCATAAATAATTTTTCTGTGTCATTTCTTCAGGGTTTTCCAGGAGATATTGGTGTGCCTGGATTAAATGGCCCTGAAGGTCCTAAGGTAAGACTATATGAAAAGTTATGAATAATAACAATAAACAGGGTAAATCTTGGAGGGAAATGTCTGATAGCTGGACACAGGCATTATGAGAAGGTAATCTTGCTGTCAAAATGTAGGTGCTTTGCCTCAGGTATTTTTATGAGGAAGTTAATCTAATGTTTCATGCTGTTCACACAGTTATGAGGGTAATTATTGCATTAGATGGAGGCATGTAATGGCAACTTAAGTGCAAAGAGATTTGGAGAAGTAGCTATGTAGCTGGAAAGCAGCATCTATTTCACCTATAGTTAAATAAAACTTATGTCAAATGCATGCAGTTCTCTATAGTCTCACCTGAGTAATACAGAATTTTATTTTTTTAAAATAATTTTTGGTAGAAATAGTAGTTAAAGATATGAATAAAATAGTTTAAAGTCACAGGCTGTATTAAATAACGGATAAAAAAATATATAATAATACTGCATGGAAATTATCTACCAAGAAATGACACTGCCAGGTTAATTTAGTCTCTATCCTTTAGTAGACTAATATTTCAGACCAAGATTAGGCAACAATTCACATGTATAGAGCTTTTAGTGAAGCTTTGGCTAAAAGCACATCTGGGAAATTTCTGTTTAAAATGGAAAAGATAGAGATTAGTACAAAAACTGCATGTGGGTCAGAAATTAACCCATAGGAAGGTGGTTGCATAATATGTAAAACTGACTACTTGTTGTTGAAAGACTCAAACCAATGAAGCTTACTCGCTCACCAGCCTTGGGACTATTTTCACTGATAAATAGGCACAAGTATGATGGAATTAAATTTGTATATGAAACACAGTTGAGCATCTTTAGATGACCTTAAAAACTACACTTTGTACTAATTCATCCCACTTCTATAACTGCAGACTGATGCATACAAAGACTAAACCAGTAAATCCTGCTGTAAACTTAGAGCTTCACACCTGGCAAGAAGGAAGGACACTGCCAGATCTCTGTGACCTAAAAGCACAATAAGGCAATTTGAATTTAAGTGAAATTCTAGAACAGATGAGGCAAAGCATCTTGTTAATGCCACTGCACAAAGCATGAGAAGACTTTATTTTAGTAGTACACACAGTTCTAGGCAATTGTATTCCAGAATTGAATCAAGTGGGACTAGCTGTAGAAAAAGATAGTCTGACTGTATTCTGAGAGGCAGTTCATTTATCCCAACAAAATGAAGGACCTTTTTGAGCTTTGTAAATAAACCACAGGGCAGAGATGGCTCAGGCAATAGAATGATCTAAGATCAACAATATCATTGGTCCAACATGCAAGTTGTCTGTAAATAAAGAGTTGGAATAGGGCAGGGAGCAGTAAATAGTCTAAAGATATAGTTTTCTTTGTACTTGGAAGATCATAACAACCCCTTCATGCCAGAGTTAATCATTCTTGAGAACATCTCAAATAATCCAGTTGCCAAAGCCATAGCCAGTCTTTTCTGCTTTTCCTGCCTTTCAACTATGTCAAGAGCCTTGTCCCAAAATAGCTCAGACATGAATTTACTAGGAAGACTGAGAAAACATTACCTGATGGGGAAAACTGGGGAGAAGTTAAAATATGTTTCCAGACAACAGGTGTAGACTTTTTCTTTATCTCTGCTTTATTGCTTTGCTAACTTCTTTGTATGTATGTATAATGTTAGCAGCCTTATATCGATGAGTTGTATCTGACTATTGCAGTGGAAGTTGCTCCTGTGTTTCTGAATTACCAGGCCACTTAAAAAGACCTTTTGATGTAAGACTATGTCTAGGGGAAATAGGAGAAGAGAAATACAACAATTCTTGAACCGCAGATTGGATTTATTCCTCCAAGCTGATACGTGAATATTATAACTGAGATCTGCGTGCTGCTGCCCAGTTCCTTCACTAAGCGACATCATAGTATTTCACGTCATACCCAAAGTGATGCTTTTGTTAGAATTGGGTTGATGTTTAATGCATACATTACTGATCTAATGCCTTTTTACAGATTCCAGCAAAAAAGTACTAAAATGTAGCCTACAAACTTTAAGACTCTGTATTCCTTTGATACAGAAGTTACACAGCTGAACACAAGATTCAGTGGTCTCTGGCACATTTGGTCTTAGAGACAAAAAGCTTAGACAGTCTTCTCTAATCAGCAAGCATTGTTGGCTTATGTTTGAGAAGGAAGATTAGCAAACTGAAGAAGGTATTACACTGCTCCTAGTACCGAGAGGGAAGGGCTGCATAACACTGAAAATGTTTGCCTTTCGGGATTTCCAGCTGTCTTGTGTTGACTGCTGTTGTAAAAAAATTCCTCCAGCTTTTATTTTTAGAAAACTGTTCTTACTTGTGCTGCTCTTTTTCTCATGTTTTGTTTATACTTCCTCAGAAGCAATACCCATATTAAAAGCCAAGAAAACAGGGTAAGATTTATTTCTTAGCACTTGGCATGGGAGAAATTCAGCCTCTTGGTGGAAAGCTTAAGCTCTGAGTGTTATCAGCCATCTCTAAATACCAGTAGAAGTTTTGGATTGTCAATGAGTCCTAAATTAGTGCAGTAATCAGCAAATCTGACCTCTCTAGAATAATGTTCAGAGGATGCATTGCATAATTTGTTCTACAGCACATTACTCAGCTTGGAAGCAATATTTTAGGTGTTTGATCTTGGACCACCATGTATTAAAAAAAACAAACCATGCTTGGATTAAAAAAAAAAAAAAAAGGAATGTTTTTAAGGATGTCTGAAATACTTTAGTTTGTTTCTTAGGTTATTCTTGCAAGTATTTATGCTCTGTAACTGAGAAAAGTGAGAGGAAAAGGTGGTCAGAATGTGCTGACTACAACTGTAGTTTTTGTAGCAGTGTATGTTGTACCATGGAAGTAGTTGAGGCTGTCCTTTCTCTGCTAATTTGTTTGTTTGGATAACACATTTAATAAAAGTGGCTATTAGGAGTTTCAGCACTTCTGGAAGGGATGGTAGAGTTGGGAAGTTATTTATGTGAAATACAGGATACCCACATTTGCTGACTCCTCCAGTACTTTTTTCCAGACACTTTGGCACATGTCTAGTGACTACCTTCATTTTCTGTTTTGTTGCCTGAAACCTCAAAGGGGAGATGGAAATTTCATTTAGTCTTAATATCCATTTTACAAGCTGTGACTTTTTTTTTTTTCTGGATTCAATTAAGTGCAGTGAAAGGCTCTGTACAGTAGCAACATTTCTAACATTTTTACTGTGCAATTGCATTGTACTGAAAGACGTATCTCCTAACATGCTTAGAATAAGGCAACAGTTCTGACAATGAAAAATTTTTGTGACTAACTACACAAGATTATTACTTCTGTAGTGCTACTGAAAGGCCTCCTGTCGCTTTCAGTGGTGGCATGTCAAACAGCAGTCCACCTTGCTTCTTCCCAAACCGATGGTCTCTTTGATGAAACTCTTTACCTTGAGGTGGCCTGTTCCATTTTCTGTTCCACTTTGCTTGCTTAAGTAAACTGTTACTGGAGCAATGCCTGCACCTTCTGTCTAGACTTCAGCTTCATTAGTAAGCAATTAATAAGGCTTACACTTGGAACTTTCCCACCATTTCTTTCTTCAGAGGCTAATCATATCTCTCCTAAAGGGCAGTTTCTTTGTTCTTATAGCTTTATCTGATATTGTTCAGCTTAGCTTTCCCAGAACATTAATAATATGTTTACACAGATTATTTTTTTTTTGTCCAACGCCAAGTCAAGTGCTTTTCCCAATTACTACCATTGTAATTGGGATGATCGAGGTTTTTGACGTGCTCCTAGCTGCGAAGTCATTTTAACAAAGTTTTGAAAATGTTGTTGTGAGCAGTCAAGAAAAGTCAGAGTTGGCAGAGGATAAGGTGCTTTATCTCTCGAAAACTGATTATAATCTTGACAGAAAAATAAGGACTGAAAATCACAAGTAGTTTTGGACGAGCTAGTAGCTTAAATTCACTTTGTAGTTCATATCCATTGCAATATTGTCATCACATGTTATGCTAAAGACTATCTAAATGAAAGATCTCTGAGTTGCATTGGTTCTGCTTCAATCTTAATATGATGGTGAGCTTTATGTCTTACAAAAAGGCTTGTTCTTTTGTGAGCTGAAATATTTTCTTACTTTTCAAAAAGACAAAAGAAAAAAGCTTCAGAAAAATGTGTGTAGTAGAAGTTCGTAAGATAATCAGTTTTCTAGCAGATATTAAAATTCTGCATCATTCCTGGTCTTCCTAAGGGAAATCCTAAAAGGAATGGTAAGAAACAAGGCCTACTTCCCCAGTTTTGCATTTCTGTCTGGGTTTGTAGGAGGAGAGAAACTTGACCAACATGATTGTTAGTTGTTACAAGTTCTCACTGTGGTTATTTTGATGTTTAGGGACTTCTGGGTGACCGAGGGCCACCAGGACCACAAGGCCCCAAAGGAGTTGAGGTAAGATGGAGAAATTATCCGACCAAGAGATTATGTTTAGTAGAAAAAGTTGTAAGGGGTAAGAGAGCTAGACAATAATGGTTGGTTGTTTATGGTGTTGCTGTGCAAAATTTCAAGGGTTTTCTTTTTTCATTTTGGCAAGTGTTAAAAAGGTTCAGTAGCCATATGGGGCTGTACATCCATTAAGTGGTTTACTTTAGTTATTTCAGTGGAATCTCAGACAACATGTGTCCACAGTTGGATGCGGTCCTTTTAAACTGGAGAGATCGTGGGTTGTGGAGATAGAAACCTTATATCAGTTCAATTACAGCATCCTAGGTACACTTCAATGAACAGTTAGACCCCTGTTAACTTAAAGTGGAGGAAGGCAGCTCTTCATCTTATACATTTATTGGGTATTCTTAATTAATGATCATAAATATAAAAACTCATGTCTTTTAGACTTAAAGTAATTAACAGGAGACGACACCAAATGATGTGGGAGTGTCGATCTGCTCAAGGGTAGGAAGGCTCTGCAGAGGGATCTGGACAGGCTGGAATGATGGGGTGGAGGTCAATGGGATGAGGTTTAGCAAGGCTCAGTGCTGAGTTCTGCACTTGTGTCACAACCACCCCAGGCAGAGAACCAGGCTTGGGGAGGAGTGGCTGGAAAGCTGCCTGGCAGAAAAGGACCTGGGGGTGCTGGTTGGCACCCAGCTGAACATGAGCCAGCAGTGTGCTCAGGTGGCCAAGACCAAGGGCATCCTGGCCTGTATCAGACCCAGTGTGGCCAGCAGGAGAAGAGAAATGATGGTGCCCCTGTACTCGGCACTGGTGAGGCCACACCTCGAGCACTGTGTTCAGTTCTGGGCCCCTCACCACAAGAAAGACTTTGAGTTGCTGGAGGGAGTTCAGAGAAGGGCAACCAAGCTGGTGAAGGGTCTGGAGAGCAAGCCCTGTGAGGAGGGGCTGAGGGAATTGGGATTGTTTAGTTTGGGGAAGAGGAGGCTGAGGGGAGACCTTATTGCTCTCTACAACTATCTGACAGGAGATTGTAGTGAGGTGGGTGCAGCCTCTTCTCTCAAGTAAATAACGGCAGGATGAGAGGAAATGGCCTGAAGTTGCACCAGGGGATGTTCAGGAGAGATACTGGGAGGAATTCCATTACTGAAAGAGTATTCAGGAACTGGAAGAGGCTGCCCTGGGGGGTGGTGGAGTCTCCACTCCAGTGCCCTGCTGGAGGTATCCCAAGACGCGTAGACGGGGCACTCCGGGGTGCACTCTAGTGGGATGGTGAGCTGGGGGTTTTTGGTTTGTTTTCTGTTTGTTTGTTACAGGGTTTTTGATCTGTTTGCTTGGTTAGATTTTGTTTCGGTATTGTTTTGTTTGTGGGTTTTTTGTTTTGTTTTTGTTGTTGTTGGAGGTTTTTTTGTTTGTTTTTGTTTTTTCTGTTGTTGTTTTGGGGGTTTTGGGGTTGACTGTTGGACATGGTGATCTTAGAGGTCTTTTCCAACCATAACAATTCTGTGTGACAGAAGAGAGTAACTGCAGGGCAGAGAGAGAGGCTGACCCATCATTGCTGTCTCTCCCTGTTGAAAACTTTGAAAATATAGCTATTATGGTAGATATACCAACAGTTTCACAGCCTTTCTGGCTGCATCTAGTGGATGCATATGGCATGGCTTTCTGGCTAATGAATTTGTCTGAAACCAGATTAGCCTCTCTTAGAGCGTTTCTATCAGACATGGACTCCTACAAACACGTATGAAGCAAATTTAAGACGATATAATAAATGCAAACAGTTATCTGCAGATTTTCTATTTTAAAGCTAGACTTTGCATCAATATTATTGAAGTCCTAATTTCTTTTAGGGAGAAGTAGGACCAACTGGACCTATTGGAGGAGTTGGCCCAAGAGTAAGTATAATTAATTTTGTTAGGGCAGGCTATTTTTCATCAGAAGTACTTCTTTAAAAGATAAACTTGCTGTGAAGAGTGACTGTGTTAAGGCAGCATCTCCTTGAATAAATGTGTCTCTTTCCTCAGCACATGCTCAAAGCAGAGCTGGGAGGAGAAATGGTTCTCCATGTGAAGTATTTGAAAGGAAATCATAGCCATGGTGCACAAAATAAAACTTCTGAAAAGAAAAGAGTCAATAACAAACTGCTCATGGTGCTCCTCTGAGACAGATTAAACCACCCTGCACTTCCTAGGGACAGAACCAGCTGATATATCAAAATATTTAAATGGAGGAAAAACCCACCATGAGGCTGAACCCATGTGGAGAAATATATTTAATGTATTAATTAATATTTAATTTCTTACATATTTCTTAAATAGTAACTAATTAATATTGAAGAAATAATTTTCAAACTCATGTGGGTAGTTGCTGCAAAACAGTAAAGCTGGAATGTCACAATACTGTTTGTGCTGCTGTGTTTTAACATAAAAGTTAAACCAACAACCACTTTGGGCAGTTACCAAAATGTACTAGTGTCTAAAGGTATTTCAGTGGACTTGAAGCATAGTTTTAGAAAAATTCTAAGCTAAAAAATTAATACTAGTGTGAAGCAGGAACTACAGGATTGTTGGTAAGGTTACTGAAAGCAGTAAGATCTTCTGCCTTGACTTGATTCTCTTGTGCGGTGATCACTGACTTGGTTTTCGTTTTGGATGACTTGCCATTTCTTGCATGAATTTGGGAAAGTTTTACCATTGTTTCCCAGCTCTAGAATGGATATAGTCCTGTGTCACTTTTCCTATTCATTAGCTAGTCAAAGCTGAGAATTTGCTTTCTGTTAGAAATAACATGAAAATGCATATTTGCCACATGGATTAGATGTTATATCCAACAAAACAAATGAACAAATAAAATAATTTTGTCCCCAGCTGAGGAAAGAATACAAAAAAATTTAACAGAATTTGAAACCATTTTGTGACTCAGTTCAATATTCAGTTTAATCTGCCAGAGCTTCTGCCAAGAGCCTGATGGAATTTTTTCATTTTAGCTGCGTCATACTTTGAGTCTTCTCCTTGGGCAGGGCTTCATGGCTGGACAGCATCTCCCATTCTGCTGTGGCAGTTACAACAGATGCTGCTGTGGCGAGTGACTCATGGCCATGACCTTCTTATTGTCTACATCACTGGGCATTCACAGGCCACCATCAGCTGGTGTCAAAGTGACCCAAGAAGAAGAATTTGTGTAACCTAGTACACTGAAATATTTTGAATCTATTTTGGGTCAGTTTGACCTAAATTATTATGTGTTTGATTTCTCTCAATGGGAAATGTGCACACCATTGGCATGTTTTATGCTCCCTGGTTCTCTGTCTCACAACAAGCTGTTTGAGAGAAGATTTTGTAGATCTGAGGTGGGGCCCAGTGTTGCTGTCTCCAGACATTCTTTCAGCAGTTTGCTGGCTAACATCTCCTCCTGAGATGAGAGGTAGGGGAATGGGAATTGTGCTTGATGGGGAGCCCTGCCTGTTTTCCCCCTTTGTTCTGGGGCCTGTCTGCTCTCTCCTGGATTCTACAGCTTCTGTTGGCTCCAGCTGTTTGACAGCTCCAGGCCAACTTGTTCACATTGCTGCTCTGAACTCTGCTCCCATCTCTGCTTGTCCTTGTTGCTTCACTCCCGCTTGCAATGTGGACTGTGTGATTACATCATGGAGAGACAGAGTCCCAGTTGTGAAGCTACTAAATCTGATATGGTTTAGCAGGATAGAGTCAGTAAGCTGCTGAATGCATCTGCCTTTTTAAATCATGCTTGCTTGGTTGAAGTTTTACAGTCATTTAACTTACATAGCCTTTGTTTCCATTTTCCATGAAAAGAGTTTGAAAAAGTAAATGCTGCATCTGAAAGTAAATGCCATCGAAACTGTGTTGTCACTTTACTAATTAAATAGCCATGGAGGTAGGGAAGGTCTCTGAGAGGGACCTGAGGAAGTGGTCTGGCCATGCATAGCCCTGAGGCACCATCAACTATGCCTTTAGCTGACAAATGTGTTTCTAACTTGTTTCTCACAGCCTCCTGGGGTGGGGATTCTTCATTCTCTTAGACAATCTGCCTCAGTCTTTTACCCATTTTACAGACTTCTTTTTTTTTTCCTAATGCCCATTCTATTTGAAAGATTTGCTGGTGTCTTTCTTGCTACAGCCTTCTTGCTACCGTATTTGTAGACACAATTAATTGGTTAGTCCTCTGTCCAGCCACTGTTCTTCTGACTTTCTTAGGATTTGTCTAAACAGGTAAAATATTCTTGTAGGTGATATACTGTAAATCTGTGATTATTCTTATGAAACTGTTCTAGTTTTCTCTTGGACAGTAATGGAGCAGCTTTCTAGTGCTTCTGGAATTCCTCATGTCTTCTGCTGTGTAATTTTCAAAGCTTTCAGCCCCCAGTTCAGGTTTAGGCATGTGCCAGGCAGGCAGCCATAAATTTTCACCTCATTTTACCCACCTCATCCCCTGCCCCCACTCTTTTTTCTAACATTTGCTTTTAAAAAATATGCATGAGACCAAAAACGCCTGGAACCCACCTGACCAATGCTACCAGCAAAATAGATCAGAAGGCAAATATGAACCTACACTTTGCTTCTCAGATCCCAGCTTGGAAAAGAATTCCCATGTGTCTAAAACAACAGGGGTCAAAACTGAGGTTGTTTCCCTGCTTGCTCAGGGTGTATCTCAGGGTCTGCAGAGCTCAGCTTGTTTGAACTTAGGAAGAGTGTTTTGAGCTGAATCTTATCACATAAGTTGATTTTTCTTTAATTCCTTTCTGAGCCTTCCCAGCCATTCTATTCCAAAGTCAAATACTTATATTCTCTTAAATTAACCCTTCTAAATCAAAAAATGTGGATTTTTTTTTTTTTTGTATTTGTCCTATGAAAATACAGTAGATGCTACATTAAAGAAATGACTGTGTTTATACAGTTTGCTCACAATTAACTCTCTCTCACAAAGGCTATCCAAATATTAACACTGTAACTGTCAGTGCAGCTCAGCTCAGTTAGTGCAAGCATTGGGGCTTTTAAATTTTTTTTTAATTATTTTTTTTGTTTGGCATCTTCATGGCTGCAGCAGCAAATGCCTTTAGAAGGGGAGAGAATGTTTTAAACCAGACTGTAAAAAGGAATTGTTGTGAGTCGATTAATTTCCGATATACGTGAGTAAAACAAAAGCTGGTATTTATATCACCATAAGGTGATCTGTTCCTCCTGAGGATGGAGGAAAATGCCCTCAAAGTTGTCCCACCCTCCCAGCACAGTATTTTCTGAAGGTGGCATATGCCTTCCTGTGGGCTGAAAACATGTGAGGACCTTGTGGGAGGGATGGGAATAGCCTGATAGGGAGAGATATATTACAATATACACACCTATATCAACCCATCATAAAGTGAAAGAAATCCCAGGTGGTTGCTGTTTCCTGAAAGGGAAGGGGAGAACTTTCAGCTAATATTTTAGGAAACAGGCATTTCCTTTGGGATTACCCTGCCCTGGAAGAGTAATTTTCTCAGGGATTTGCAAGCAGAAAAGCAGCCATCCCCAGTTTAACCTTCTGTCCGTGGCTTTTCCTCCATGTGTAATTTACAGTTGTATTGCACTTCTGTTTGAAGCCAAATCTGGATGTTTCAAATTGCTTTACCAGTTAAATCCACTTGTTCCATTTTTCTGATCTGCTTGCATCTGTTGTCTGTCCTTTGCAGCTCGTACGTAGCTGTGGTACTACAGCTGAGAAATTTTTCTAAGTTTGTAACTCCAATTCAGTTCTGATAGGACTGAAATTATCAAGGTAGTTAATAGTTGCCACTATTTTTCCAATTTTCTTTCAATTAATTGTGTTTAAAACATTTTTGTGTTACTGAATTCCTCTCTAGAAAGACCTTTAAGGTTCTTTGCAGCAAAATAGTTAAGCAGCATGTAGTAACCTGCAGAAGCCCATCGCTTCACTTGTTCTTTGCTAAGCCTTGTGGAAAGACGTGACTTGCTTTATCTGGGGCTCTCAGAACTGCTCTTCACAGTCCTTTCTCCCTACATTCCTGGTTATGCCATGTTTTAATCTATTGACAAAACCAAAAATCTGTTCCTAAAGCAGTGATACTTGTTGGAACTTGTAGGGCGAAGTGAAACCACACAGAGAATAAGAAATATAAAGAGGGTTTAATATGAGAAGTCATGGAACCTACTAAGACAATAATATTTTAAGCCATATAGAGAATTTCTCAGATACCCAGAAACTAACACAAACCTTGTGCTCTGAAAAATGGGCACAGAACATCCATAGAAAAAGAGACAGATGGAAAAATCTCATCTTTTTTGAAGAAACACAATTACTATTTGTTGCTGTAGTTGCTCTTGTCTCAGGACAGCCAGTGTGGAAAGGAAAGCTCTCATTATAGAGTCCTGTGATTGCAATTATTCAGTCTGCTGGAACAACAGCTGATAATTTCATTTTAGCAGAAATCAGCATCTTTTTCATACGAAATCATTAAAATGTTGAGTTAACTTTCTTTCTCCAGTTGTCAGGCTTCGTCACTCTCATCAGCAGCTTGCTGAAGAGCCAGATCAAGTCCACTGGACCTTTACTTTTGAACTAGATTCTTTGCCTCAGAGTAGATGAGGAAAGTTTGTCTGCGCAGGGCTATGCTATTGAGATAACCAAACACTTAGGTCATGTTTTGGTATAGAGGAAATAAAGTATACTTGGAGGGAAAACAGCCTCCTAAAAATGAGACATGGTTAAGTTATAAGCATCTAATTCAGAATTTGGGAGAAAAGCATTCTGGTTTTTATGCCTTAGTGGGTCTGTGTGAGTGACAAAAGGGAGCATAATGTACGTTATAAAATGCTTCAAAGACCTCATCACTTTGTG
Source organism: Todiramphus chloris collaris (assembly GCA_025345505.1). Taxonomy (NCBI): domain Eukaryota; kingdom Metazoa; phylum Chordata; class Aves; order Coraciiformes; family Alcedinidae; genus Todiramphus; species Todiramphus chloris. The sequence continues at coordinate 17,970,417 of JANVCC010000034.1, forward strand.
GCCTCCTGCTGTGATTGATGTTGCTGTGTTTCTTCCAGGTAAAAGTATGTTATTAACACAGTGTCGTAGCAATGAGATCTATCAGCACCAAAATGCTAGTGGAGGAACATGAGGCTTAAAATGATCAATTCTATGAATGAAGAGTAGAGAATATTTGAGCTGGTGTTGCCTGGCTGAGGACTGGTTATGACACCAGTGCCTCAAGTCTAAACATCGAATTGTATTTTAGCATGAGTCCTTCCTGTTAGCCTGGAGACAACAACAGGACCTTGCCTTTTCTTTGTCTCCTTAATATTTTTTTAAGTGAAATTTAATGTGTGATTCTTGGATTGTGACTGGTTTTCCTCGGTGTTAATTGCTGTAAGAGCTAATACAGATTCTGCTTCCTGTGTTAGTATTTGCTGTAATAGTCAACAGTGTCTTTTCATATGTACATTTATAAATACACTTGCTTCAATTGTTGGTATTAAATATTACTAAACTGTACATTTTTGAGTGCACATATTTTGATAAATACAGAAACTGGGGTGATTTTTTAAAAATAAAAATATATACAAATAATAATAATTTAAAAAATATTAACAAAAATAAAATATTTACAATATTGTATTCTAACCATTATTTTAGGGAAAGCCAGGACAGAAAGGTTATGCAGGGGATCCTGGACCGGAAGGTTTAAAGGTAACTGATGGCTTTATGTATGAAATAAAATGTGTTTGGAGTATGAACTGTGTATGATTGCACATTGCTACGTACAGTGGCATGCCAGCGAAAGGATATGAGTAAACATGCTTCTGTATAATGTGAATCTGTACTATACTGGTGATTCTGCTTTCTTGCAAGATATCATTTGGAAAAGAAGGAAATTATGCAGCTCTAGGGTGTGAGCAAAGACAGCACCTGATAAAATGAGATCTAGCTGCCTGGGGATGTGAGGGTGGCTGAGCCTGGGGGCAGCAATGGACCCAGGGTAGTTCCTGCACTGAGAGGATTTCAAGGCTGTGAGAGGGATGAGATGAAGTGATGCAGTTTGTGAAGGCAGAGCTTGTGAGAGCAGAATTTCTCAATGCTGAGTTGCAGTCTGAGTAAAGAGTACCCAAGTCACTGCTCATCAGGGTGCTGAGATTATAGTTGCAGTCAGATAATTAATAGTGCTTCCACTTGTAAAATACAAAATTACATAATGTAACAGAACAGAATTAATTAATGTTTCATGTCAGTTCCAAGCTTTTGGGGGGATGGGGAGAAGTTTGTCAAAATGTCATTCAAATGTCAATTTTCCTAGGATTTCATCTCAAAAATTAAAGTTATCAATAGCGTGCACAGGTAACATTTAATTCTGAAGCAGTGGTGTTATAATGAAGGTAATTTGCTGAAAGGAAGATTTAAATAAAAAATAAACAATTCATTTTTAGTATTTGCTGACTTAATCTCGTTAGTGAGCCCTTAATACATAGGTTTCGTTTTTGCTAACAAGTCCTAAATACATTAAGATGTCTTTTTACAAAATCAAAATTAGCCACTGACAAAATTAAAAGTTTTTAAATTAAAATTAAAATTTTGCTAGTTGCTTAATATTAGCTTTTAAAATGTCAATTGGCACATGTAATACAGAAAATAAGAGGTTCCAAGGAAAATAGAGTACTTTAATATACACATTGGAAAGAACTTTTCTAATGATCTGTTTTCTACATTTAACAGGGAGAACAAGGAGACCAAGGAAACCTTGGAAAAACTGGTGAAGCAGTAAGCTTGTTTTCTCTTCCTCGTTTTATTTTCAATTCTATGTTTATTTGAAAGTCAGCGATTAATTTGTTGCAGTAACTTTCTGATTAACTTTGCCTTTCTTTGAAGCTGTAGTATGTTGTCTACACCCTTGTGGTCTTTCAGAATCATACTATTTGTAGAAATTCCCCAGCTTTCTTCTCCAGCATTAATTCTGTTTATCTCCTAATAGGCTGAGTGAACATTACAGGTAGCTGTAGGGATCTTCCACAGCACATTCAAGTAAGTGAACAAGCCTGTGGTGTATTTTGCAGGCTTGTTCTGTCTACCCTTCATAAAATCACAGAGACCAAGGTGACATTGAGGTGACACACAGTCCATCCTCTACTACCTAGGCAGGATCAGTTATCTTCGTGTCACTCCTGACAAATATTTTGCTAAGCAGTTATTAAAAAGCTCCAAGGGTGAAGGCTACATGACCTGCAGGCAGCCCAGGGCTTCTATCTTTGTGTTTAAAAAGTTCTTCCAATTGTATAGCCTGACTCCCTTCTGCTGGAAACGATCATTTGACAAATCATGGTTGCTATTGTTTGTCTTTCGTTTTTTCTTTTCAGGCTAAACAGTCCCAATACACTTAGCTTTTCATGTTCTCTAGATAATTTAAGTCACATTCTTACTCTTCTGTAGACTGTTTCCAGTTCTTCTAAACATCTATGACTCCAGACTGTTCAGACTACCAAGAGAAAGGAAAAACTGCTTCTTACAAGCCATATTCTTGCATACACCTGCCCATTTTTGCAGTAGCATGTTGTTACTCAGTTCGTGATCCACAGTCTCCAGTCATTCTTTTTTAAAGTCGTTATCTTTCCCAGTTCTTCCACTGTAGGTGCTTTTTAAGTTGATAATCACCATCACTTAAACATACTGACTTGCAGTTCTCTATGCTTAATTTCATCCCCTGCCGTTTTGTATGTTTTAACTTTTTTTTTCTGGGAAGATGAGCAGGCGTGAACTCATTTTGACTCATGCTTGAATTACCCAGATATTACACAGGAAATGACTAAATTCATTTTGTTTCTGGAGTTAAAGTATGCTGAGGGCTTAGTGCTGCACTACCCACATAAACTATGTCCAACTTAGATGGCAGTCAGAATGAGCTCCCCAGTGGCTGCAAAATACCAAGCAGATGCACTTCAAGCAGCTCATCAAATGCCTGGTTACTACTGAAATTTTCTGAACTGCTTGTAAGTTGAGTCCAGCTCCTCTGTGCCCTCTGAAGACTGTGCTTCAGGGAAGGGGACTGAGAAGCTGGACTCTCAGTCATTTAAAAGTATCTGCTTAAACAGGAACCAGTAATGCCACGTCAGCCAGCATACCTGTAAATGGAGTAGTTATACCTTGCAGCAGCTTGATCCGTAGCTTTGTTCAGCAGTTTATACGTAACAAAACTTTCCACTTGTTAGGTTGGGATCAGAGCCGTGAAGCAATAATTTCCTTTCCTTATGATACCATTTGGAAAATCTGGAGTTTTTTATATTGCTGGATGATTAGGGCAGATGTGGAGTACTGGAGAACGAGGACATCATGGTAAAGGAGAATGGATGGGACATTATAACACTATGTTGCTTTTATCAATAGATGCAGAAATGACTCTCTACTGGGATGCATTAATATAATATCCTATCCATATCACCAGCATTTCTCTGCCAACATTACATTTGCTTGCTTTTTTTGTTTTCCTAACAATGAGCAAAATGAAGATTTTATTACATGTGAATTCTGGTTTTCAGCCTCTAATATGTTAAGGAAAATTGATAGCATTTACTCTGCTGTACAGTGACATATGCATCAAAACCCTCACCAACAGACAAAGCTAAGCAGAATCTTAATTCACTACATTAATAATAGTATGTAAAACAGTCACAGAAGCTAGTTACTTAGCCTTAAGTTTCTGGATTTGTCATGGGCTTTGTTTTACTCCTCAGTGAACTGGAATTCAGTGCACACTTTTTTCCATAACTCGTACGTCTTATGAATGTACTGTCGTTCACCACTAAATAAGCTCCATTCTAATTCAAGTGTAATAATCACTATCTCAAATATATAATCAATGATTATATGTTGCAGTGATGATTAATAAAAATATTAAGTACCCAACTGTAGGTGGGCACAAGCTCCAAGAGTAAAATGAGGGTTTTTTTGCAATGGGGTATTCCAGTTCTCTAAAGCAAAACTAGTGCGTTTCCTGAGCAAGCTGTCAAAAAAAGCAACTTTGCAATAATAAATCCTGTAGATATGGAATTGATAGTGAATTATGACATGAAGCACATGTGCATGCTTGCTATTGATACCAAAGGGTTGCACCAATATTTTTCTTCTGTTTCTTTTCATTTTCTTACTCTCCCTGGTATCATCCGTCTTCTTTCTTTGACTAATACATGTCACTGCTGCCTGAGGTCCCAAAATAGTTATTATTTTTCTGTAGAAGCTTTTTCCAGGTCAAGTTCTGATTAATATCTGCTTAGAAAAATACAGATGGCAAGCGTGCACAAGCAGGGAGGTTCCCAAAGCAGGAGCTTGGACCATAATGCTTGGTTATTCGGTTTAGTCAGATGGGATATGTGCTGAAATATACCTTCGTCAGTTATAGAATCATAGAATTTCCTAGGTTGGAAAAGCCCTTTAAGATCATCTAGTCCTGTCATTAACCTGACACTGAGAAGACCTTAACTAAACCATATCCCTCAGCACTATTCTTAAATTCCTCCAGGGATAGGGTCTCCACCACTTCCCAGGGCAAGCCTGTTTCAGTGCCTGATAACCTCTTCAGTAAAGAAATTCTATCTCCAACCTAAACTTTGCTTGGCACAACTTAAGGCCATTTCCTCCTATTTTATCACTTAGGAGAACAGATCAACCCCTACCTCTGTACTCTCTTCACAGCTACCTCAAAGGATGTTGAAAAATCTCCCCTCAGCCTCCATTTCTCTAGGCTGAACAACCACAACTGTCTCAGCAGGTTCTCATAAGACATGTGCTCCAGGCCCTTCACCAGCTTTGTTGTCCTTCTCTGGACACACTCTAGTGCCTCAGTGCCCTTCTTGGGGCAAGGGGCCCAAAACTGAACACAGTACTTCAGATGCGGCCTCACTGCTGCCCAGTACAGGGATGGAAGCACTTCCCTGGTCCTACTGGCCACACCATTCCAGATACAGACCAGGATGCTGTTGGCCACCTGGGCGCACTGGCTCATGTTCAGCTGGCTGTCAGTCAGCACCCCCAGGTCCCTCTCTGCTGAGCAGCAGCCATACTGTCCAAGATTTCTTAGGTTATGTGAAGCTGCTGACTTCTTCGGAGCACATTTCTGATGTGCTGTATTTCTGGATGCTTGTCCAGTGTGGAAACTGAGTAGACTAAATTTATAAAATGTTTGCTGTGTTCATAAGCTTAAAATGACACACATTTTAATAACAGATCAAACTCCAGGCACTATTCCTTAACTGAATCTACAACAAAAACTATTTCTCTGCCTCCAGCCTATGCCCGGTTTAAAGGGGAAGTTGGGCAGGGTCAGGTGGTGCTGCTTGGCAAGCAGAACACAAAGCTGTGCCTGCACCCATCAGCTGTCCTTTGCTTTGGTTAACTGCAGGACCATCAGGTCCAATTGAGGAGGAGTTGGTTAAGAGGAGGAGACAGTTGGTTAGGAGAAGGGACAGCAGGCAGAGCAGCTTTATGCTGCTGATGAGACAAACTCTTTTGGAAGTCGTGCCAAGGGAAACAACTGCTTCATCTACTGAGAAAATTGCCCTTACATTTGGGTGAGGAAAATCTCACTTTGCTGACATGTGCAACTGGATTTTGATGGATAACAACTATTTGAAACCAGCTTCAAGCATCTCATACAAATGACCTGTCTGTGTTAAAGTGTCAGGGATTATTTAAGAAAATTATTCATTGCTCAACTTTCATGGCACGAAATTGAATGCATCTGAACTTCAGTTGCTTGTGTTACTGTTTGGTAATGCTGGTGTTTACCCAGACTGAGCCACACTGAATAGCTAAGTGCAAGTTAATTCCAATTTCTCCTTGGCTAGCTCCATTACAAAAATTCAGCCCTTGAGCCATAAACTTCTGAATGAGAAATCACTGACACTTATAAACATACTGAGACAGAGTACAGGGGTAGAACCGTCAGCTGCAGTGTGTACAACTGCTGTCAAAAGGGCAAACTAAAATAAGCAGAGTTCATGAATACAAATCCTGGAAAATTAATCTTCAAAGACCCTGAAAAGTTACATGTCAGCAAATTTGCCCAGTTGCAAATAGTTTTTGAAACAGCAGAATGGACACCAAGCTGAAATGAGAAGGATTTCACATCCCTGCCCACACCCCTTCCAAAAAAACCCAACCGAACAAAAAGAATTGCTAAAAAGAATAGAAATTTACAGTCCAGGGAAAAATAAAGAAAAGAAAAGAAGTTATTCAGTTTGTCAATGGCAGCTCCACAGCAGGCTGAAAATGGTCAACCTGTGAGAGTCTGTGGGAAGGCAAGAAAATGCCACGGTCCAGCCATGTGCCTAGGAGTTGCTTTAGAGAAGAATACCTATAAAGCAATTACCACAACTCCTGCAGAGATAAAATTTAGCTGGATTAGGCACTAAGGATGCTTAATTTGTGGAAAATGGAAACTGCAATAGCTTTTGCTTGAAGAAACGATTAAATGATGTTTTCAGGATGCCCAACAGAAGAAGTTCTTTGAACTTGTAATCATGAAAAGCCTGGTCTTTGGGGATATGCAAATGAGAATTGTAAGGCACGGGCCAAAGGAAAGTCAGTTTGTGTTTTTTTTAAAGGCTGGTGAATGCATGGGACATTGCCAAGGCCTTCAGAAGAATCAACTAGTTCAGCTGCTTTCAGAAACCTATTTGATACAGATTAATATAAGTTCTGTGAAGATCTTAGGATGATGGTATTAATGATACTTCAGAGTGTACTTCTTCAGTGTGTTCTGAGTTGTGCTTCTTGTTTTTGCACTAGATGAACTGATAGCTATCATTGCTGCTAGGTCCTTCTTTCAAGAAGAGTGGGGAAACAGGTTACGATATCTGAAGCTGATCTTTTTCAAGCTGTTGCTCATTTTTCTTTAAGGATTTTATCACTCCTCCTCAGCTAGCATGCTGCCCCATGCTACCCCACAGAATACCCACAGCCCCACACTGTGATTTTATAAGTATTTGTTAGTACCATTACGTCTGGCTAGTAAAGCAGAGCTTAGGTTAATATTTATTTCGTAGAACTTCATTTTTATAATATTATGAGTTGTAGAGGCATTTTTCTATCTATGAGTTGGGTAGAGTAGCCACTTCTCCTCCTCCTGTCCATCATCCTTGGTTGTCTTTCTAACATAGATAGTTCGCTTGAATCTTCAAGGTTCCTCAGGTAGATTTTGAGCAGTTAAAATTAAACCTAGATGTTGTCTCATTTTGAACTTTATGTGTTTTAGCACAATACTCAAAGTCCTTCATCAAGTATGAAGCTGATGAGCTCTGAATGTTTAAAGGGAATCTTCGTGAGTAGACAGAGATTATGATATTGCTGACTGCTGGATCTAGAGTGAATTGATTCAGCACAGATTCAGGACAAATTTTAATGAAAATTAATTTGCTATACCAAAAAAATTTCATAGAAAGCTATTAATGTGGCAAGATAATATTTTGAATTTACTTGTGTCATCTCATTAAAACAGGGTTGAATAGAAATGGTTGAAAATTCTGAAGTCTAAATGAAATAACGTTGAATTGGAAAATTTTCAGTTATCACAGAACATCTTTGTGTACAGCCTGACAGGCAGCTGCTTCCACAGAAGTGTTTGGAACCAGCTGAATATTCATTTCGCACTAACAGGCTTTTCAATAGATTACTCCATACTTGGGTTTGCATTAAGGTACAATGCGTTTTCAGTTACTCAGCTACAGTCCAGTTAGGCCACAGAGTATGTGCCCTAACAAAATGGTTTTGTCTTTCTCAGACATGTTAGTTTTGAGACCAAGTTTCTGCTTCATTTTCCACAAAAAATCTCATGACAAGAAGGTTTCTAATATGCTATTACTGTCACTGCAGAATTTTACACAAATCTTTGCCAGTGAAAGTATATGACTACTTTTTTAATAAGATGATGATTTTTTTTTTAAAGCATTTAAGTGTTTTCTCCTTTATTTTTCTGCTGCCTAATACATACACTGATTCTTGGAATCCACCACTGCTCCCCAAAGGATTGAAGAGATGCTGGAAGACAGTGACTCCACAAACCTGCTTTGAACTGTATTCATCCTATTACATCATAAGGAGAGAGAGTTGAAGCCTCAAACCATTCCTAGTGACTGGTCCTTATAATAAGACAATCCAAATCTGGGATTTAAGGTTAAGAAAGCTCATAGAGAAGATAAAACTTTATGCATAATATATTGATGGAACAACATGTTTTGCTGATTGCACTTTCTCTTCACTGTATGCTACTAATTGTTTTAAAGACCAAAATTATATTCCTAACTTCTTTGCCTTGCATTACTCTCAAAGTCCCTATTGCTTTTACCACTACACTGGCTTAATTTCTTTTTGTCATATTGACTATTGTTTTGCTTTTCATACACATCCACTTCCACATGTGCAAAGCTTCTTTTCCATCTTTTTGTATCAACAAATATTCACTTCCTTCTTTAAGTATTTTTACTGTAAGTTTTCTTTACTTAACTGTTTTCTTCTAAGGAACAGCCAGTGTCTAGGAAAACTTTCTATTTAATAGCTGCGTTTTGTCCTCGCTCAGGAAGGTGTAGGCTAGTCCTAATGTGCTGGGTTACACAACAGCACATTCACAGTCACTGCTTCCTAGTCATTCCTTCTCTCTCAGACCAGAGCAACTGAGTCTGAAAAACAATACTTTTGAATTGAAAAGGGGACTTATCAGGGTACTTGATCAGAAGCTGTATAGTAAATGGGTCACTGCTGGTGTAAGGCACAGCTACCCATCTTTCTAATCAGCCTCTTCAGTTCTGTAAACTGTGGCATTGGCTGGGAGATCAGGAGTGCCTGTGTGGAGAGAGAATAGGTCTGAGTTACATCTTGGCACTGATTATGCCTTCTGTCCTTTCTGGAATAAGAGAATCAAAGTCATTAGTCTTTGGCTTTTTGAAACCTTATCTCCATATCCCATATCTTGATGAGCAAAAGTACAGGGTAATTCTTTGTGTCTCAGATTTCTGCCTGGTACTGAGGCCCACTGTTGGCCATGACTGGTAGCAGTGGTAGCTCAGAGTTCCTAGTGAAAGTCCCTCAATCCTGCTAATGACGTCTGGGCATTACCTTAGTGCCATTATCACCAGAATGAACCTTTGACTGCTGCCAACCCAGGAGTTCTGACATATAATACACAAGTTCACATACAGACTACATCAGTTCATCAGCCACAGAAATACCTGTTTATCTCTTTAGCCCCCTCCAGAAAGTAGTTTGTGCTAGTACTGTCAGCCTCAGAGGCATCAATGGCTCATTGCAGTGTATTTAATCTATGAGATTTACAGCACAGATAGCAGTTTAGTAAAGCAAGTGGCAGTCATAAAACCTTAGTTACTTTGCACCTGTTATGTTAGAGTACTTGAGGTTGAACTGTATTGGAATTACACAGGTTAAAAAGCTACAAAAATATAGTTATTTTTTTCCCAAGGCAGAGAACTCAGACTGGAATGTTGTGTTTTTGCTAGAAAATGATTTCTGTAGAGTAAACTACTAGTCTCTTAAAAGGAATCACAGAATGCCAGGGGTTGGAAGGGACCTCTGGAGATCATCAAGTCCAACTCCCCTGCCAGAGCAGGACAAAACTGGAGCAGATCGTGCAGATAAGCATCCAGACAGGTCTTGAAAGTCTCCAAAGAAGGAGACTCCACAGCCTCTCTGGGGAGTCTGTTCCAATGCTCTACAACTCTTACAGTGAAGAAGTTCTTCATGTTGAGGTGGAACTTTCTGTACTCGAGCTTGCGTCCATTGCCCCTCGTCCCATCGCAGAGCACGAGTGAAAAGAGGTTGTCCCTGCCTTCATGACACCTAGCCCTTAGGTATTTATAGGCATTAATTAGATCCCCTCTCAGTCTTCATCTCTCCAGACTAAAAAGCCCCAGGTCTCTCAGCCTTCCTTTGTAAGGCAGGTGTTCCAGTCCTTTCATCATCCATGTAGCCCTCCATTGGACTCTCTTAAGTAGATCTCTATTTCTCTTGAACTGGAGAGCCCAGAACTGGACACAGTACTCCAGGTGATATCTCACTAGGGCCAAGTAGAGGGGAAGAACCTCCCTTCATCTGCTGGACACACTCTGCTTAATGTGCCCTATAATGTGAGCCATCTAATGAGCTCAGAAGTAATGGTCCTAAAACAAATCTCATGTGCCAGTGTAGTACTTCTTAAGCTAGTACATTCCTGCCTATATAGAGATAGCAGTGCCCATGTGCACTTGTTAAAGTGCAAATAATTTTTGCTTTTTAAAGTGTTACAGACATGGTGCAGTTGCATATTATGTCTTTATAAGGAGCTTCCACATGTCTGCCATCTTTCATGAGCAGTCAAGTGATCTCTTGCTTTTTCTTCAAGCTCACCATGTCATACTTTTCTCAGCTGGCACCTTGCACTATAATTTTTTTTTCTTTCCATTTCCTAACAAAGGGGGTATTGCAAGCACTGAGATTAAGCATTTTAAAAGTACTTCCTCTTATGTTTCCTGTCCCATGTGGTTGCACTTGGTCTATCCAGGGGAAGTTTGTTGGAGAGCCTCAGGAGAGAGTTACTTCATGTTTGAAGGTCTGAAAGGCTCTGATCCCCTGACTTCAAAGGCGTTTGGGACTACAACTTTTAAAGGGAAAATTCTAACAGCACCTGATCCAATATCATTTTTGTTTTGACTGGCTTTTACTTTGTTCCACTGAATTTAGTTCTCTGGAAATTGTGGTCAGACTAAAGCACTAGCAGAGCAATTATCACCTCTAATTCTATGTTTGTAAAGCTTCTAGCACTGCAAGACTGAGCTCAGTGGCAGGTCTTGGGTGATAGCACAGTATGATGATTAAATTAATATCACTTCTTTTCTAGCAGTAGCCGTTTACTGCCGGTGTGTTTAAATGCAGTGATCCTGCTGCATGGATTGTAAACCAGGTTAGCTGGTGCGGTCCTCTCTTACCCACAGGAGCACTTAACACAAATAGACCAGTGGTTCTCTGGGATGAAGAAATGTGCTGTGGTCTGCTGCTGGGTTGCAGGGGAGCTGACAACCATGCGCTAGTTTAGACATCACACTAATAAAAGTCTACTTACTTTTTGTACAGGGATCAGCTGGCTTACCAGGAGAAACTGGGCCATCTGGAAGCCTTGGTGAAAAGGTACAATAACGTATCTGACTCCTCAGCAGCAACAATCATCTTTGAAAACAGTTGGGGTGGTAAAATATTGTTGAGAGATGGTTTACTGACCACACACAAAGCTAATATTCCTGCAGAGCACAGGGATGTAATGAATGGTAATCTCAATGCTGCTGTTTGAGGTATGCATTTAATATCCTTGATTTTACTTGGCAATTAATCTAGAACTAATAGATTTGATATTTGGTTCATATTCTGGCACATTATTACCCGCTGCTATTGATTCACAGAAACTGGCGTATATACTTGGTTTAGATAGTAGTTACTGGTTTTGCACTGCTACATAATGAAGAGAAAAGTAGAAAGGTAAAATTTGGCTGTATACATTCACTGTGTAAAGACCAAATTCTTAGTTTTTTCTGCTGTGCAGGAACAGTTGTGTTTATGAAAGTAAAGTTTACCAGACATAATGTGACTAGAACAGTATAAATAGTAAGCATATTTGACATAGTTTTATTTAGGTGAAGTACTTTAGAACTGAAAAACAGGAAGCTATTACTGGAGTGCATGTCAGCTTCAATTATAATAAAAGCCAGCACCATTTGTATTTTTTCCCTGCAGGGATGAATTATTTCACCTAGACTGGTGGCTGCTATTTAGATATTTTATTGAGAAAGTCTTATAGAACTTCCATGGAAATCTGAATATAATTTTATATTATCTATGAAAGGTAATATATCAGTGGAAAGCACAGATTGTTAAAACTAGCATTTAGACAAGTCTCATATGGTTTTAATCATAATATCATCTTAGAATTCAGTGTGAAAGTTCTTTATAATTACACGTCCCCAACAACGATGACCTTGGGATACTGCTGCTAGTTTTGCTGGGAGGAAGAAGGCAGTAAAAAACTAATTAATCTATCATCAGCAATGAATGGAAGCAAGCTTCCATAACTATTGTCACTGCTGTGCTGTTTCTGTAGAATTTATTGTCTTCCTCTTTTATTGATGAAATAATACAATATAAACATGCTACATGAGTTTAAAGAACATACTTCCAGCATGATTATTTTAAAGAAATGTTTCTTTACAGTATGCAGCATAAAATACAGAGTTATCACTATGCCATGTGTACTACCTGCAGTAAAAGCTTTATCTTTGTATGGGGATAATCTACGGCCAAGCCTGATATTTGAGCTGGCTGTTCTATGAATAAAAGGTGATAAAATATGTGAGATGAGAAGAGACCCTTCCTATTTCCCCTCCTCCAATTGCTTCTGCAGCTGCTGAAGGGCTGGCCTTGTTTTACTATCTGTGTTTTTCTAACACATACTGAGAAAATGAGGGAGAGAAAAACAAAGTTTTGGGGTTTGCTTATTTGCTGTGGGGAATTTTATGGATTAAAGAACATAACTATAAATGTGATGCTCCCAGCAGAGAGAAAAGGGATCTGCTAGCTGCAGTTTGCAGAGATTGATGTAGTGGCAGCTCTTCTTCAGTCTTCTAGGAAAAGGGAGGAGAGAGAAACTCAATTTTATCATCTTTTCAAAATATGGGTGGACTTGTAGGAGGAAGAAGTGAAGACATGAAAAAGTGAAGAAAAAGGTCTCTGTGCTGAAGGCAATCCCTGAACCTATAGTGTTATGCAGTGCAAAAAGTGGTTCTATTTAGCTAGCAAATCTCTTATAGACTATGGGTTACAACCCTCAGGAAAGCCCTATTTGATTGCTGTGGTATTGTTATTGCAGGTTAGCTTTATCTGCCAGATATGTCTGGCTCAGTGGATGTGGAATGAGTCAAGGAAAGCACTCACTGATAATTTATTTTTATTATTTTAAATTTTTCTTTTGTTAAAGGGAGAGCGAGGCAGTCCAGGACGAGTAGGTCCTCCTGGAGAGAAAGGCATCATGGTAAGTCAAAAGTAACATAGGATCCATAACTTGTTACTTACAAAGGGACCTCACTTTCAAATGAGGAATGTTCTTACCCTTCCACAGGCCACTGTCACGTTAGGTAGGTTGTTGGGGCACAGAAGACGTTGTATACATTGATGTTGTTGTACGCTTTCAATGCTGTATTCACGCTGAAGTTCTCAAGGAAAATCAGATAGGGTGTGGTTTTGGGTTTGCTGGTGAGAGCTGTGATGGCTCCAAAGAGCCATCTGCTTACAAGGAGATGACAAGGAGATTGTAGGCTGTGTACTACATGCAGGATCATCTCATACTAATGTGGTAGGCAGTGGAGACATCTCAGCAGCCGTATATAGAGGCTGCAGATGTGGGCCTGAATGTGGTGCAGTAGGAAATCTTCTCATCGTGGAAATGGACATTTTTATTATTGAATGTTTGCAGTCATTACTCTTTGGGCATCTATTAGCAATGAAGGGGCTGAGCACTCTGAGGCTTCAGACCAACTTCTCCATGCAGCAGGAGACAGTAATTTTTGAAGTATTCAGCACTTCATTAAATTTCTCTAATCTAGGTTGACCTTCAACCAACTGCTTTTGATCCATGAAAAGAAAATAACTTTTAGGGAGATTACTAAAGGAGGATTTGTTAATATAAAATCCAAACTTATCAACTACTTTTTTCAACGATTAGTAACACTTTTTGCCATAGGAAAATCCACTTAAGTCATAGCAGTGAGAGCCCTTCCCAGTAGTAAGTCATCATAGCCCTCACACAAGAGCTGTTCTTGGCATTTTGCCTTGGCCAGTTCCACCCGCACCGGGATGTGTCCACTTTCTGTTCCCGATGTCACAGGCTGGATGTGAGGATTCTGAAGCTCATTTAGAGCTCAGCAAGTTTTGCTTCAGTACATCCCTGTCAGCTAGTCCATCTGTCTGGGTTACTTTGATGATTATTGTCATCTCTCCAAACAAATACCTGTTTTCTAAGCAAAATGTTGGGAATAAATTTTTGCAAGATTAACTCGCCTCCAATTTTTCAGGTGAGTAACTGGATTAATTATTGTTGTTATAATAATTTTGATAGCTGTTCTGTATTTTCTTTATTTAAATTCTAGGGTTACGCAGGACCTCCAGGAGGCCCTGGACCTATGGGGCCAGAAGGATTACCTGTAGGTATAGAGTGGTGCTTTGGATTGACATAAACTGTATCATTTTCAAATTGTCTTTTTGCTCTGCTGAAGCTAAGAAGGGTTTCTAATTTGTACTGCAGTCTATGAAACTTTTCATGAAAATTTACTCATCCAGACACAGTCTGTTCACCTGCTCTTTACCAGGATGATCTGTGAAAGACAGGAAAACTAATTATATCATTTACTCATCCATTTAAAAAAACACTCAGCTGAGACAACTACAGGAATAGAATTTATTAAGTATGGTTTATAATTGCACAACGATTTTATTTTTAAATAATTGATGCCTAAAATAATCATTATGTGTTTAGTTTCATCATTAATCAGAAATACATTAGATTCTCTAATTTGCTGTGTATAACTATTATAATTTGGTTACTAGGAGTCTTCAGTACAGAAAACAATTGAATCTTCCATCAGAAATTATTAGGGTTTTTTAAACATAATGGTGCTGAAATACAAGTATCCTTTAGCAATTTTGGGATGTTGGACAGAAATAATTCATCCAACAGTCACATCATGATTTCTTATTCAGAATGAAGTTACATAAAGTCTCTTATTTATGTTTTTCTAGATAAATTGTACTAACACAATTGAATTTGAAGCATGAGTGGAAGTGATTGAGTTGTATTGGTTGCACTGACTGTTGCTTAATGCACATGAGCCTTGTAATGTTCATAAATCTGTGTACAGAAGACATTGAATAATGAGTTTATTTGACACATAGGGACCTTCAGGGACAAGAGGACCACCAGGGCCACAGGGCCCCAAGGGAAGAAGGGTAAGTAATATTGCTGTTTCATGTTGCTTAGAGCAGAGTATAGTGTGTTGCCAGTATGGATCTGACGTGTAGCCCGAGTACAGTCCCCTGGACTCAAGCCATTTGTACTGAAATCAGGTAAATGATACTTGGATTTCAACATAGGAAACAATATGAATCTTCATTTCTCCTCATATTACAGTTAAATGGGATTTTGCCATTGATTTCAGCTGAGAGCAGGACCAGAACCAAAATGACCAGTGGCCTTATTTTCTGTCTGCATAAAAATGCAAATGTTGGCATTTATAACTACCATTAGACTGCTTAAATGATTTAAGGACTATTTTCTTTCTCTGCTTGTCATTTCTGTCTTTGGGAAGACAATCAAAGCCACTTCAGCTGTAGTTCTGAGAGAGGAAGAAGCCAAATCAGAAGATAGTATATGCTAAAATCTCCAATGTCTGATTAGATAGTTATTTCCATTCCATGCATTTTTAGCAGGGAAAACAGGAACCATTTTTCCACTGTATACAAAACATCAGCCTCACTTGGCAGTTTGACAGCACATCCAGGCTTCCTCTGAGACTCATACATCTCATGCCAGTGTCTGGATCAAGGTGTCTTCATAGGTGGTAGCACCGAGCAGTACTTACCACTCCTTCCTGATCAAACCCCTGAATCCTTGTCACTGAGATAATGTTGTTGGTTTCTTTCTGTCACAGGAAGCAGTAATGTTTCTTGCTACAGCAAAATAAAATTCTAGCTTTCCTTTGTCCTCCTTTGTTATCATGATATCTGTTTTCTAAGCCAAATATGTGGTAAAATTGGAAAAGCTGTAAGATCTGGAGGTTTTACTCCCATTAAAGATAGATGAGAAGCACACATTGCATTTTAAATGAGGTTTTCAATTAGGAAATACTGTGATTAGCAAACTTAATAAGACAAAATCTATTAACTGTGTATTCTTCTACATTTTCATGATTGCTAAACTATTAAATTGGGTAAAATTATATTTTTAGTATATTCAAATTAATATATTTGAATAAATTCTATATTTTAATATTAATACAGTATATTCAAAACTACATTTTGACTATGCATTTTATATTAAATTCACAATATTGTGAATATTCTGTATATTCAAAATATACAATGCTTAGCAACTTTGCAGTGCACTACAGGATTATTCATAAGAGAATCTTTGCACATTTCAAATGAGTCTTCTTTAGTACGGTTTCCTTCTCCTTCAGTAGAAATCTGGTTTAATTTACCTCTTAGTTCATGGTTCAGTTTGTAGGAACAATTTGTGAAATGCAGCATATGAAATGTATAATTTCTGTCAAAAGTCTGCAATAGTGATTCTGGGTTACCCTGCACCAGAGAGGTTTCCAGATGTCAATGTGAAGTGTTTGGGTATTTTTTTCTCGATGTTGTTATTTAGTTTCAGACATAGAATATAATTTATCCCAGACTTCAATTTCCGTAAATGGGTGAAGCAGATTTGAGCATGTATCTACATATTCTTAGAACTACTCGTGCTTGTCTAAAGCACTGATCACTAGGTGCTTGTCTGAGTCTGGGTTTCAGGATTAAGGAAATAATCTCAGCAGCTCATGGAAAAGGACATACCCACCAGAAAGAATCCGTATGGTCTCCTGAAAATAGTCTTCATTTTTCCCTTACAATAGATGTGGTATTTTAAAAGCCTATTTGAAAGGAAGTATTAGTAAAAATTTCTTTCAAGGGAACTAATTTGCTAATTTAATAAAAGACATTTTCATTTAGTGAATTAACTGTAAAAAAAAACCCAACCAAACAAAAAAGCCAAAAAAACCCCAAACAAAATGAGGAAAAACCAAAATAAACCAAAAACCAAACAAAAAATCATATAGACTAAAAAATGTTCAGTATTACTTTTGATAGTTTTACATGCAGAAAAAGCCAAAAGCTTCCCACATCTCACAGGTCACCTGCTTAGTGTCTGAACATGTCACACACATGTATCTACCAGTGCCTAGGAAAAGGTTATTGTCAGGCAAAACTGAAATGCAGATATATTTATCTGAAGCACAGATATATTTGTTTATGAAACATATCTAACAAAATTCTAAGAGGAAACCTTAATGACCTTCAGTGCAGAGGGGCTCCTGGGAGTACTCCTATGTTAGTAACTAAGGAGTGTGAATCTTCACAGGCAGGTTTGAAAATATAAATCAAAACAGAAATGCAAAGTAATTATGGGGCTGAAAAGAAGTAGCACCTTAGCACCACTTTTTCTTCAGTGAAACAAATGGGTGCCTCACCTCTCTGTCATTTCAGTAGAGGAGCACGACTGAAACTAAAATATGTGCTGGAGTGTTATGCTAAATTGGGACACACAAGGCAGTGGCATCGAATGAGGAGTATGTATCTGCGTACTGTAAAATGCTGATGTTTGAGTTGGAACTTCATCTAAAATGGAAAATCCTTTGGGCCCGTTTGGTCCACCAGAGTTTCAGTTTGACTGGTGGCCTATAGGATGCAGTGAATTAGAAGGCTAGCTCAAAAGTAATTTGTTGTAAGTAGTTGTGTCTGATATTGATACTGAAATGCTGTAGGTTGTACATTTTAATGCCTCTGTATGTAGCATTCCCCTCTAAACTCCTCCTCTGATCCTCCCCTCCTTGGCAAGTCCATCTGCCAGCATTGCCAGAGCTGGAGTCAGAGCCAAGCTACTGACATGAACACGAGTCCTCCCCTGCAGGCTCTCCTCCCACCCAGCACCATCTGCTACCTGGTGATTGTTTTTATGAGGGAACAACTTATTTTCATTTAGATTCTATTTTGAAGGTAGAAGATAGTATTTATTTAAGGAGTGTCACATCTTCTGCCAATCGAGACAGGAATCTTTGAGGGAGTCTGTCTCGATGATTTTGGCAGCACATCATGGAGTCCATTGCTTCTAATTAAAGATCACTCAAAATATAATCCCAAACATCCAAAGCTGTATGGAAGTGCCAGTTTGGAGCTGTGGTTTATGCCTTTGCATCCACCCAGCGTGACTGGGAATGCTTCATGAAAGGGGGTCTTAGCAGGAAGGAGTTCTTCAGGCTCTGCAAACAAACTCTGACTGCAGCCACTGAGAATTTTGTCTGCTTTCAAGATCAAAATATCAGACCCAAAGTGGAATCTCGCCTAAGGGAAATATCTGGGGGCCCCTGAAACCTGGAGTTTGTCATCACTGGATTCAGAGAGAGAAGTGTTAGAACCCTGAGCTCTGTGGAGCAGGCCTCGGAAAAATGCATACCACAGTGACATACAGAAGTTAAATAGAAACATATGGAAAGTCCCCTTTGTTGTGTACTGAAACAAGAACGTATCCCATCTTCACAGCTGGAGTCTGCACAAAATCTTAGGAGCGCTGACCCCTCTACTTCTGCATTGTCACAGAGTAGAATTCCTTCATCTCATAAATTATTGAGCTTTCAGCAACCAATTTGCATCCAAGATTACCCAGCAGCCTACTTCTGTCTGAGAGTATCCAGCTGCTCGGTCTCCAGTACACCCAGGAGTTCTGGCCAGCTGACGGCAGGCTGTCCAGGAGGCTGTGGACTATCTGAGTGTCAGGGGATTTGGGGGGATATGCCACTGACCGTAGTGCTAGCACAGATCATCTTCAGCTCATGCTTGAGACTTGATGCACTTCAGCTGGAATCATGTGGAAGGTTGGGTCATTTTGTGACCCATGTTTTATTTTTGTAGTGTTAAGCTCATGGAGACACAGAGGGAAAACATGACTTTGTAGATACTTCAACGGCAGAATCACACTCTGTGGGGTAGGAATATCTGTATCTAAGAGAAGGAATTTCTCTCCATGACCAGAAGGAAGAAATATCTTAGTCTGAAGACATGCTGGTAGCAGCATAGGCAGCCATCAAACAAACCATTGTTGCTTTTTGTTGTTGTTGTGTTTTGTTTGCTGATGTATGGAGAAGAAAGCCACAATGTCAGAGACTGGTCATACCATCATCTCACACTAATACAGCTGCAGATTTTAATTTGAGATGAAGAGGTTCTGTAGAATTAGATTCATTTCATGAGTGAGACCTGCACAAAATTCTCAATAGCCACTAAGATTCTCAGCGGTTGGTTTTCTTCAGGCTGATGCCTGGTGTTTTAAAGCTCAAAAGCAATAATTTTACTGTTGGCTCTTTTCTGGAATGCAGGCTGTGAAATTCAACTTTGAAAACACAGATAAATGACATAACAACGCTGTAAATTTGGGGTCAGGCAACAGCAGCTTATGTCCATAGCAGCCAGTAGGGTTATCCCTGCTTCAGTGTTGTCTGTACTGGCCTGAAGAACCTCAGTTACCTCAAGACATAAGTGCTCTGTTTTAATGAGTGATATCTTTCACATTTCTCACAGCAGGGAATACGGAACCTAGAAAAATGTGTGCACTTCAGGGTTATGTGGAAGAAGTAGTGACCAGTGTGCTTTGTGATCCATCAATAGCTGAGTGTGTTTATCTGTCTTAATTGTTCAAGGAAAGCAAGACTAAAATTGATGTAATTTTCTAATATTCCTCTATGTCAACCACCAAAAAGGAGAAGGAGCTATGTAGTGTGTTTGTTATCTTTACTCTTATATTTAGGAGGCAGGATGAAAAACAACAAAAACAGTCAATTGGTGTGTCTTGCCTTAGATGAACTTTTTCTCAGCTTATCATCCTAGAGTTTTCACTGTAATACGTTCCATTTTAGAAACAAAGCTGAACCCACGCCAAAGAAAAAAGTAGTAGCAATCATTTGGCAGCCTTACTCCTCAGCTCTGTTACAACCTAAACTGAATAACAGCAGGCAAATCATATGTATTTCTCATTCTGTACTAGCTGTAGTAGGAAATGATACAGATCAAATTAATCTGTGCCAATAATGAGTCACACCATGCTATTATGTTATGGTGTGCTTTTATTAGATTATTAAATGGCTTTTTCTTTGGACTCCTGCATTCTGTTCTATGGCTAACTAAAGGCAGAGCTGAGCATCGTATTGGTTACTGTTATTTTATTTTCAGTTCAGAATTATCTAGTAGAAGGTTGATGTTTTGAATGGTAAACCTCTTAGCTTGATTATTAGTGATCAAATCAGTTGCCATTCTTTTCCTAATGATTGGTCTTTCAATGTGAACTTCAATGAAGTGGAGATCTGTGTGACTAGCAGAATGGTCCCCCGATCAGTCCTCTGGAAGACGCACAAAGACAAAAATGACAGGTCATGTATCTAAAAAGTCTGAGAAACACTAAAACTATCCTGCAATTGATCATGTTAATACTCTCCATTTCCTTCTTCCTATGTTGCCCGAGGCGATTTCTCTTCAGCTCTTCCATGAGCTTCTATCCTCCTCCTTAATGACCTGTCCTCACTCCATCTCAAAGTTTCCTCTTGTCCCTTCTCCCATTCTTTGAGGAGACATTTCACCTGAAAGGAAAATCTGATCACAGGACTTGAACTTAGTCTGCCTTGAATTCTCAACACAACCCATTTTGTGTGCGTGGTAGATAGTGACTACATAAAAAATGCAGAGCAGTAAGCTCACATTAATTTCACCAAGAAGTTTAGCTTTCTTTGAAATTATGCTACATAATGATGAAATAATCTGGCTTACACAGTTATATCATCTTAGCGTGAGGCCTGGTCTTGTTCTTATAAAGGGCCCCATCACCCTTGAAAACACCATTAGTGTTTTGGTTCTGATCTCTGAGTACATTGAAGTCACCAGGAGTTTTTTCCACGGACTTCGGTATCCTTTGGCTTGAGACCTTTCTCACTGAGAGCCTTACAGCAACTCAGTGGGTCTTCTGTAGCCTCTTCTCTAGCTTACAAAAAAATGCCTGTTAATGCTCAGTCTTGGTTTAAACCAAAACGAGAAGGGTGGCCAGGGTAACCCAAGGATTGCCTCACAAAAGCTATGTCTCAAACTATCAAAAGTAATCAGACAGCTTTCCCTGCCTGTTTTCCTTTTCCTGTGGTTTCTGTGTTTTCCCATGCTGGCCAGAAGCAGCAGTGCTGAAATGCTGACAGATAATCTTCTTGTGGGATAGTTTTGGTTCTGCCAGAGGCTGTAATTGTATACCAGCTCACAGGAAAGGCCTTTTCTTGAGAGATTTCTGTTTTAGGAGGAAAGCCTCAATGATTCTGGATACACACTGTTCCTGAGATACCAGTTGGACATTTTTAGGGTATCTCCAGAGAGAAGCGGGTGGATGCTCACCATCTGTTCTGACAGAGGTTTTGATGTGCATCAGTAAATCCAAGTCAGAGAGAACAGAGTTTAGCTGTGTTTTGTCTCAAAAAGTTGAAGAGGGACATGGAAGTCACAGACATTTTTGTGGGGAAAGTAATCTAAATTAAATCAGATGTACTTCCTACAAAGTCGTATTACAAGCCCCTATGATTACCTGTTAAAGCAGCATGTCAGCTCCCTGGATATCAGTCATGATTGCATGCCCTGCACTATAAGCTGTGACCCAAGATGTAAGGTTCTCTACAATTCAGAAATTCATTCTGAAAATGCAGATTGTTTTCCTCTAGGCACTGCCACAGCAGTGTACTAGTTCCCTCTGTTGCCAACCCAACCCAGATGCCATCAGGAGAGCTGTTGTATCTTATCCTTCCACTGCATACTGCTCTCTCAATACTTACCTATCTCTTGCTTTAAAGTGGTAATTGGTTTTAGGTTGTTATTAACGGGTTTTCATTTTTTCTCCATACCCAAGCAGTCATGGTGTTTAGAATTATGGAAATAACCTCTTAAGTAAGCACGTATAAAATACTCTTCCATTCTGCTCATGATCTTATTTTAAGGATTTTTTTTTTTATTTGCTTGTAAACGAATGGATTTAGATTTCCAGTCTTAAATAATAATTTCTGAGTGTGTTGGCAACAAATAGTTACTATACTGTAATACAGTAATATAACAGGTTATCTTTTTTCATCTGTTAGTTGTAAAATGTCAATTTACAAGAAACAATTTAGGCTAACAATAGAGCAGTTCACTATGGAAGCTTATAAATTGCTTTTAATCTTGCCTCAAACTGGTTTACCAATGGAATAATTTTACCTGCCTGATTAAGAGTCTTACTAGCAAGCTGGATTTTTGCGTATACTGCTTACAATATGCTTAAGAGCAACCATGCCATATAACCAGTGCTCATTTAAATTCTTCTAAATACCTGTTGCATGCATATAAAGTGGATGGAAGAGAAGAGAAAATACCTGCCTGCAAGCTGGCTCCAACAGGGACCTTGCACGTTTTGTTTACATGTTTTTCAGAAAAATGTTTTGTTTAAATTCATATTTCAGCAATCCAGAAACTTATTCTATTTATGAAGCTTTATTTCATGCTTAATGTACAATGAAAATTGTTTTTCATGGTGACAAAACGTGTTTCCCCTTTCATAAAGCTTCTGTTGCACCTTCCTGATGATAACCAAAAATAATGCATAATTAGTATTCCAAAACAATTGTTCAATACTCAGGGGCCAAGGGGTCTAGACGGTCCTCCAGGAGAACCAGGAACACAAGGCGTTAAGGTGAGTGCTTGCGTTGCTCCATACCACACAAAACATTGAGGTAGACCATAACAGATAAGAAAACAAACAAACAGAACCCCCAACCCAGCATGTTAGAAGCCATAAAAGTTGCATTTAATTTGGGAGAAGATTTCTGCCACCTTCAGGTATTTTCCTAGTATGGTATAAGCTCATCTGAGCCTGAATCTGCACTTTCTGCAGAGTTACCCAGCATTAAACTGACAGCAGCTCTGTGCAGCTTATCTAGGAAATGCACATAGAATTCACATGTTGTTGGTTATTTACCAGGGAGAAAGAGGTGATCCGGGAAAGAAAGGAGTTGCTGGGCTCATTGTAAGTATTGAAGCCAATCTTTCTAGTAAGCTTTAACACAGTTACTGCTAATTTCTCCTCTGTGTTTGGAAATTATCTGCAGCCAATATTGTCTCTTGATATTTCTCTTTGACCAGGGTAACGCTGGAAATCCAGGAGAAAGAGGAGATCAGGGTGCACTTGTGAGTATGAAATTCTCTAGTACTTCTACCCTCCAGAAAATCCACAAAGTCTCATACTTTTTCATTCTTTAGAATGAAATTCAACTACTTTAGAGTAGGTGGAAAACTGACAGTACAGTTTGAACTCATACAAAGAATCAGGGGCAGAAGTGAGAGTAAGCATCAACATTGTCTAGTCTGCTACAAGACCAGTGTTTTCATGGATAATGGTCCACAAAATACAATATGATAGGAAATTGCAGCAGAAGAAATGGCCATTGTAGTTAGTAGGGGAATTCTAGATGTTGCTCTGGGTTTGTTAGTTTTATTTTAATTTTAAGGGGGAAACTCATTGTGACATAAAAAGATAATTTTTTGATGGATTTTAGAGTAGGAGCGTACTTTCAATGTTGGGATAAATGTAGAAAGACATGTTAAATGTATATCACATGTATAGGAGAAAATTCCTCCTAAAAGGAGGCTTCTTTCAGTGGAAATCTAACATGTTCTATTTGAGGCTTTCTTTTACAAAAAAAAAAAAAAAAAGGTTACCAGTCAGTCCAAATTGTATTTGATTTTTAAGAAGGAAGCAGAAAAGCAGAAACAAAACAGTAATGGTAGTGGTTTTGTGCTGAAATTGAGACTCGAAATCTTGGATGTCACTGTACTTTTCTTGCTGCTTCTGGTCAGATTTAGGAGCTTGCTTGCTTCTCACCTTTGACTCAATGGAATTTCATTTCCTTTACAGTCACTAGGACTTCTAGTTGTATTTATATAGAGAGAACTGAATGAAGGGAAGCCTTGTTAGGTTGAAAGGATGGGAATTAGTGCATTTATTGCAAAATAAAAGGTACTGATAGATACCTCTAGGAGAGAGTATGAGACAGAGATGCTATAAGCCAGGTCAAGCAGAAAAAACCTAAAAGTGGGCTGTGAACCTTACTGGTCATCACAAATACAGTTTGTAGGGTAGGACATGTGTAACATTGTGTTTGGGCCCAGTTTGCACCCATGAAGCAGCACGTGAGTCGAAGAGGAATGCTAAGGAACTGGGAAATGGGGTGAGTCAGCTAAGATCCATCCTTACATAAAAGAAACTGAGGAAGGGTTTAGTCAGGGCTCTCTCACCTGCCATAGGAGCTAGTGATGTGGCAACGTGTGTCAACCACAAGAAAAGGCTGCACATATTTCTTGGGTGTTTCTGAGCAAGTTATTGAGGAGAAATAAGCGAGGAAGTGGCTTTTCACAGAATACGAAATAGCTTGTTTCCAATTATTATTTTATTTTAATATTCCAGGGTCTGCTTGGGCCTCCTGGAACCACAGGAGACAGGGGACCAATCGGAGAGCCAGTAAGTTGGTCCTTACGCAAGTTGAAAAATTTTTCCATATACTGAATTCCCTGGTAACTCAGGCTGTGTTTTAGGAAGATTCAGTATTGCCAGCTGTGGTTAGATAGGAATTGTGGGGTAATTGTTTCAAAACTGGGGGTCTAGATTCTGCCTCCCTTGCTTACTGTAACTTTTTCATCAGAAGAGCTGTTGGGAAGCGCTGCAGTAAAAGGTGCACAACATGAGAGCATGACAGAATCTAGACCACAATATTATGTGGATTTGCACAGCCCTGAGGTAGACATCTACGTTATGGATTATGCAAATGTACGTGCCAATACCTATCTTAGTGGTGTGTTTTTCAGGCAAATTTTAGAATAGTTATTCAGGAACTCGGAAACCACATCTATTTGTCAGGTTAATTTTAAAAAGAAAAAGAAAAAAAAAAAAAAAGACTCTTAGAATAAACCTCAGACATTCCTCTGCTGGATGGATTCTTGTTCTGATTGTTGTTATTTCAAAGCCATGCTCACTTTTATGTGGCTAATATCGTAACAGAAGAACATACTGCAGCAAGTATAGGCAGAGTGCTGTAAGATGTAGCCATGACAAGAATAGCATTGCATCACCATCCCTGGGGGGAAATCAGATTTATATAAATACAGTGAAAAATGTGTGGTGTCCTGGGGGGACTTGGGAGAAGGCTGCTGGTTTATACTGCAGAAATCTAAGGGTTGTCAAAAATTGTGTGCTTTCATAGCTTCTGCAAAGTTATTTAGCACATCAAATGACATGTAGTTACTTTAAATCTTGAAAGTGAACTGTTGATATAAAAGATATTATTTCTACAAATTATTAGTATTTCTAATATTATTAAATGTAATATATACTAATCCATAGGCTGATATGCTTACAGAAAGTCATTGTACATTTTGGGGGAATGGCAAAATACCGACATTTAATTCTGTAAATTTTCTTTTGCATATAATTGCTTGCTTAACTTGAGCTGCCAACTTGTAGCAATGGCAAAAAAAATGTTTCAACAGAAAATGTATTTCCCAATGGTTGTTACCAGATTCCTGTCATACATCTCTTCCATTTATATTATCTAATGACATGTGTGATTGTGATATTGTGATATCTGAGAGCCTTAGAGTACAAGGCTTATACATAAAATTCCTGCCATTTTCTGGTCAAGTCTGAATTTTCATATATAGAGAGAGAAAGACTTATCTAATCTATGTGGCCCACTTTTGAGCAACTTACATTTCTGTTGTGCTCACCATTGTAGAATCTGCGCATGCAGTGTCAGAAGTTAGAAGAGCTTACCCTGTGAACGGGGTACCTTTTCTTTCAAGTGCTGAAGAGTAAAATGTGTTTGGAAAATGGTCCTTGGAGCTAGAAAGAAGTGATGAAAATGACACAAGATGTTACCAAATTAAATGTGTGGCTCTTTCTTTAACAGGCCATCCAAGCAGCTTGATTTCATCTGCTGTCAGCTGGTCGCTATATGAAAGCCAGCTGCTTTCATGCCACTAGTTCTGCACAGAGCAGAAAAAAACCTAATTATTAGTGGAGGACCAGAGAAACATAAGCAATTAGAAATATTTGTAGTGACAGACTTGATCTAAATTACATACTTAACTTTACCTACTTATCAGCCATTTCAGTGAAATCCTTCTTTGCAAATTGCCTGTTTTTAATGGTTAAAAGGAATCTCTATATTGGTGTAAATTTTTGGCTTCTGGAAGTCTTGGGAGAAAAATAAATTACCAGTCCAGCAGCCTTAGCTCCATGGTAGTAATAGAAAGAAATACTTGACTTGTGAAAATTTAAGCTTTGTGACACTTGCCTAGTTGAATGCCATGAGCTTGCTGCAAATGAAAACCAGTGGCCTTAGTTTAGGACCAATTGAATTCTCAATGGGAAATTAACTGCTATTTCACTTGTTCACACTTAAAGGAAACTATAGGGTAAAATATATGCATCTGCTGAAATTCTCTCAGTAACATGCAGTTTATGTTACTGGCACAATAGAAGAATATTACTTGCTTTGTCACTGCCAAATCATCAGGAAGAGTAAAGCCATATGCATAGTCTGTAAGAAGTGAAACAAGAGTAAATATTTGCTTAAAAGGATTCTGTCATAAATATGAGCAGCGGCATCTTTCTTTTGCATGAGAATAATTGATCAGCAAAACATTTTTTAATTTTGAATGTACTTCATTTAATGAGTCCCAAATGGGTAAATGGATATGAACTTTGTGAAGGTTCAAAGACTGGGTACATCCAGAGGGTCAATTTGCCTTGACATATGTTTGTAGCAGCTATGGAATCAGCTGTAAGATGTTACAGGCAACCTCTACCCCCAGCATCCAAATCCCACTCTGTGAGCAGGGATGGACAATCCAGCACATGCAGAGAATTTGAACAGGCTGCTTTAGGAAATGATCCCTACCTATTACTTCAGTAAATTTTTACGATAGGTCTTGTAAGAAAATGCTCCTGGTATAGTTAGTAACAGCACCAAAAAAAGCTCAAGTCTTCAGTCCATTACACCTCAATGGTTGTCCTGTATAAACACTGCTAAATCCATAGCGAAGCACACAGAGCTTGTTTTCAGCTGATTCAATACCAGACTGTAGACTTTTCCACAAAGCAAACCAGACAGTCTAACAAACCTTAATTAAACAAAGTCTCAGTTAATCAAGAGGAGAGCTTAGTTTAGATAATAATTTACTCTGGGTCTAAAGAGACATCTGTGCTATTATTTGAAACCTGTTATTTCAGTGTGTTAAGATTGGCAATGCGGTTTTCAGAACTTTATGCCATCGTGGTACTTAAATACACTGTTGGATTCAGGAGGAAACAGGATGAAATACACTTTTTTTTATGCCAATTGGAAGAATTCTGATGAGACAAGGTCAAGAAGATACAATTTAATGTTAATGATGCACCCAAAATTTTGTTTAATGCCAGGGTCCAAGAGGACAACCAGGGGATGCTGGTCCTATTGGAGAAATGGGTTTTGAGGTAAGCTTTTAACCATTTCTATAGTAATTTCAAACACTCAAGCAACTGAATAAGCCAGGAAAATGTGTTTATAAACTATGGGGTTTATTACCTGCAGCTGACTTAAATACCATGAACTGCAAAGATACTCTCTTACTTAAGGCTGTTACAAAAAAAAAAAGTCTAAAATAGTTTTTTTTGTTGAGAGCACTGTCTTTGGGAATCTCGTTAGATAGTAGAACAGCATTAATCATTTGTCCTTGCTAATGGTAGATGAAGAAAAGCAGCTGCAGGCAGTCTTCATGCTAACTTTTGCTTCTCTTTTTGCTTTGTTTTTAATATCTTCTTGAAAGAAATATGACAGAATGCACTAGCCACATTTGCAATGAAGTAGCTGCGGGATGATTTCACTTAGAACAGAAGAGATTTGCTTGTTCAAAGAAACATGCTTCCTCAATCACCCCAAATCCAGTCTTCAGAGTGACTATTAAAAGAAGGTTTAAATGTAAACTTTACAAGAAGCAATCTGATACCATTAACTCTTTAAGGGCTGAAGGCTCCAGAGAGGGCTTTCTTCTCCAAAGGCTATAATCTACTTGGCTCCAAGCCAAAACAGTGAAGTTGTCGGTCAGATTTACAAAAGATAGATGATTGTTCAGCCTGCTAGTAATTTATGATGAAAAAAAGTACAGGCTTAGTGGTACTGCTGAGTCTTCAATATATTCCTGACCCACAGTGCAGTTCCTGAGCTCCTCCTCTGCCCTCCTTTCTTTTTTCTGTTGGACCCTGGTAAGAACAAAGAACTGTGTTGTCTTAATTGGGATTTTTTAGGTATGCATATTTCCCAGTGTCTCATGCTGTTATTCTGCTTCAATTTTGAATGTATTATTTGGTGGTTGTAAAATTATTATTGGTGACTGTGTGTAACAGTAGCTCATGTACCATGCAGGGACCTCCTGGCCCTGAAGGAGAACCTGGCCTGCAGGGAGAACCAGGCGCAAAGGTAGGTGTTGAAATTATCCTCTGTTGTGTTGTTTAAATTTTCAAATTTCCATAAAAGCAACTTGGTGTAATCTGATTCATTAGCCAAGTAGGTCGTGATACAGGAAATAAGCCATTAAGAAATACTGTTGTTGTGATGACCATGTTATCTGTAAACCTGTCATTGTTAGGAACATTGTCCCTTAAAAGTCAATGATTGATTTTTCTTGTGATATTCCAGGGAGACATTGGACCTGCTGGGAAGGTTGGAGAAACAGGTGACCAAGGTTTAAGGGTAAGCTATGGATTCAAATCTTCTTCCAAAACGCAAAGTATGTTATGAATGTGTCAGAAATGCAGGTTGAGAAGTCTTGATTTATCAGAATAAGTCAATTAGAAGCTATTTTCTGATAGCTTTAAAATAAAATAAAATTTGTAATATTGTAGCAAGGTAAAAAGAGTGTTGACTGTAATGTTGAGATATTTCTATCAAAGTGTCTCATGTCACTGCGGGACATGAAGGTAAATCCAAGGGTGTCCAGCCCAGCTGTTAAGATGACAGCACACAAAAATGATGTGTACACATGCCCAGTCTAGGTGAGATACTGGGAACATTATAGTCTCAGCAGGGCAGGATTTCTCCCTGTACCACCATCTGAAGCAGCTGATTTGTGTCTGATGCTGTGGATGGATCACTTGGCACTTGATTTTTACCAAGCACTTGTACCCCTGCTTATTCTTCTGTGCATCTTTCCCCCCATACCTGACTCAAACAGCTGCCTACCTTTGAAGACTGAAAAAGCCTTTTCAAGTGTTATAAGCAGATTTTATCCAGGATGCTTTTAAAACAGCATAAACAATATCCTTTCAGACTTAAGTTTTATGATTGAGCTCTCTAGTTCCATTAGTTCCTTGTCATCTTTTCTTTCTGCCCAAAATCTCCAGCGAGATGCATTCAACAATTCTGCCTGTCCTTGGAGAAGAGTAGTTCCTGGTACTGGTCCACAGCATCAGAAATGGCTTTTTTAATTTTTTCTTTCCCTTCCCTCTTTCCCTCTTCCTTCCCCCTCTTCTTTTCCCCCCTCTCTTTCTGTTCTTTTGCCAAGAAAGGCAAAGATTCTAAAAGACTATGGTGCTGATCCCTTTGGTAAATGATGACTTTTTCATGGCCTTAAACTGAGTTCCCAGACATAACAATGCAGTAGCTATCCACATAGACCTATTCTGTCCTGAAACTTCCATGTTTATTTTTGAGGTTACTGTAATTACAGGTTGTATATTCTGAAACCAGACAATCTCAGTGCCACTGTCCAAATTTCCAGTGTTCCATGGACATAGTATTTCTTTGTCTTTCTAATGCTGGTCATCTTTTATGCTTTCCTCTGTTCAAGGTTCACAGGGCTGTGGCTCTATCACTGTGAATCAGTGAATAAACTATAACTGTAATATAAAATTGTCCAAAAGATAATAAGCATGTGTGAA
>JANVCC010000034.1:18000652-18086727 GCA_025345505.1 Todiramphus chloris collaris
TCTCATGCTGTTATTCTGCTTCAATTTTGAATGTATTATTTGGTGGTTGTAAAATTATTATTGGTGACTGTGTGTAACAGTAGCTCATGTACCATGCAGGGACCTCCTGGCCCTGAAGGAGAACCTGGCCTGCAGGGAGAACCAGGCGCAAAGGTAGGTGTTGAAATTATCCTCTGTTGTGTTGTTTAAATTTTCAAATTTCCATAAAAGCAACTTGGTGTAATCTGATTCATTAGCCAAGTAGGTCGTGATACAGGAAATAAGCCATTAAGAAATACTGTTGTTGTGATGACCATGTTATCTGTAAACCTGTCATTGTTAGGAACATTGTCCCTTAAAAGTCAATGATTGATTTTTCTTGTGATATTCCAGGGAGACATTGGACCTGCTGGGAAGGTTGGAGAAACAGGTGACCAAGGTTTAAGGGTAAGCTATGGATTCAAATCTTCTTCCAAAAGGCAAAGTATGTTATGAATGTGTCAGAAATGCAGGTTGAGAAGTCTTGATTTATCAGAATAAGTCAATTAGAAGCTATTTTCTGATACCTTTAAAATAAAATAAAATTTGTAATATTGTAGCAAGGTAAAAAGAGTGTTGACTATAATGTTGAGATATTTCTGTCAAAGTGTCTCATGTCACTGCGGGACATGAAGGTAAATCCAAGGGTGTCCAGCCCAGCTGTTAAGATGACAGCACACAAAAATGATGTGTACACATGCCCAGTCTAGGTGAGATACTGGGAACATTATAGTCTCAGCAGGGCAGGATTTCTCCCTGTACCACCATCTGAAGCAGCTGATTTGTGTCTGATGCTGTGGATGGATCACTTGGCACTTGATTTTTACCAAGCACTTGTACCCCTGCTTATTCTTCTGTGCATCTTTCCCCCCATACCTGACTCAAACAGCTGCCTACCTTTGAAGACTGAAAAAGCCTTTTCAAGTGTTATAAGCAGATTTTATCCAGGATACTTTTAAAACAGCATAAAAAATATCCTTTCAGACTTAAGTTTTATGATTGAGCTCTCTAGTTCCATTAGCTCCTTGTCATCTTTTCTTTCTGCCCAAAATCTCCAGCGAGATGCATTCAACAATTCTGCCTGTCCTTGGAGAAGAGTAGTTCCTGGTACTGGTCCACAGCATCAGAAATGGCTTTTTTTATTTTTTCTTTCCCTTCCCTCTTTCCCTCTTCCTTCCCTCTCTTCTTTTCCCCCCTCTCTTTCTGTTCTTTTGCCAAGAAAGGCAAAGATTCTAAAAGACTATGGTGCTGATCCCTTTGGTAAATGATGACTTTTTCATGGCCTTAAACTGAGTTCCCAGACATAACAATGCAGTAGCTATCCACATAGACCTATTCTGTCCTGAAACTTCCATGTTTATTTTTGAGGTTACTGTAATTACAGGTTGTATATTCTGAAACCAGACAATCTCAGTGCCACTGTCCAAATTTCCAGTGTTCCATGGACATAGTATTTCTTTGTCTTTCTAATGCTGGTCATCTTTTATGCTTTCCTCTGTTCAAGGTTCACAGGGCTGTGGCTCTATCACTGTGAATCAGTGAATAAACTATAACTGTAATATAAAATTGTCCAAAAGATAATAAGCATGTGTGAAGTAGTCTGAGTTCTTCCAAGGCAATACTTGTATGTTGAGAAGTTTAGACAATAACTTTGTTTTCAACTGTTCCTTTCTATAAGGGTGAACCAGGACCTCCAGGAGAAGATGGTGTTCAAGGAAAAGATGGTCCAAAGGTACATTCAGTTTTTGGAGCAGATGTAAAGCAGTCATAATAGCTTAAGGACTCAAATTGCAACCCTCCACCCCCCCCCCCCCCCCCCCCTTTTTTTTTTTTTCTTCCTATTTCACCAGGTCAACAGAACTCAGTTGAGTGCACTTAGTTTTAATATAGGATGCCCTGTATATTGGAGGCTTGCCTGTGCATTTTAGGTACATACCTACTCTGCAAGGTCTGTGAAGGTGAATGGCTCACCAGAGAAATGCAAGCTGGAGAACTGAGTACACTGTATTTCCATGGTCACTGTCATGCTGGAGAGAGCAAGCTCAAGGCTGCTGCACTCCCAGCATTGGACCAGTGCTGTGCCAGGGACTGTAGAAGGTGCCAGGACAGGAAGTGTCTCAGAGGACACCCTCAGGTAGCTGGTGATGGATGAAGCAAATCCTGGCTGTAGGAGTGTGTGAATGATATAGAAAGGGCTTTACCCAAACTTGGAGCCTGATCTGAATTTGACTGGTAAGATTCCCATCAGTTTTATTGTGCTTTTTGTCAAACTTCAAGTTTCAGGATTCACTTTTTTTGAGAATAAGTAATTCTGTAGCAGCAGCTTTTTTGTTGGTTTTTTTTTTCTTCCCCCCTCTTTGCTTTAGGGAGACCCTGGAGACCAAGGACTTCTTGGAGAAGGTGGTGAAAAAGGAGAGACAGGGTTACCAGGAATTGCTGGACCCCCAGGTGAACCTGGCATAATGGGCATTCCTGTAAGTGCTTTCAGGTTTAAGTGGAGTTTTTGTTCATTTGCTTTTTGTCATTCCTTTCTTTTTAATTTTGCTGGCTTCTTTTATTTTTTAGTTTTAAATTTTCTATTGCGGTTAGAGATGACCATCTTTAAATTAACTTGCCTCCTTTTTCTATGTGGTTCAGCGTTTCGGAGTCGGTAAGGAAGGGAGACAAACATTTTTCCTATCTAGGACCTCAGCAGATAGTGATTCCTCACCACTTGTCATCTAGACACATACACCACACAGCCTGGAGCCTCTCGCTTGAGATCTGTATTCTTCAGACAACCTTCTGTCATTATTCTCTATCCTCACCATCATTTGAGACTGAGCAATTTCAAAGTATTAGATCATTCTTTAAATCTTAAAAACACCCAAAGAAACTGGCAAGATCCATATACTACCATAAATTGTACTGTAAGATCCTTCATTGTTTTGTATCACGTTCCCTGCTCATGGCTTTGTTTATTGTTCCAGGGATACCTAGTTTTTAGTTTAGGTTAAAATTTCCTTGGGGCAAAGAACTTCCAGTTTGAGCTGCTTCTAAATGATGATGCATTATACCTTAGAGCACACAACATTTGGCTCCAATTTTTTTTATGATTAATATTCTTACCACATACATGCTTAGCTGTTATTCGTTTTAATAAACCTTAACAACAAAAGGAAGGTCTAAAAATAACATTTCTAGAAGTGATATCCTAAGCATTGAGATTTCTTTAGTTACAAAATTATTGCAGCACAGATACCAACAGCACAGGATTTCTTAAAGTATTGCTGTGGATCATGGTTTTCTCTGGTAAAGAGCACAAGTCACTTTTGACCTCAGGTTACTTTTGCCCTGCCTTAAAACAGTGTCTCATATGATAGATATCTGATAGTTCAAAGTATTCCTGCTGATGATTTCTGATCAGTTGGCTGGTCTGCCTTTCCTAACAGTGGTCTTTCTACACTACTGCCAAGGTGTTGTAAAGACTATGTTATGGATGTTGTCCATCCTCCACTGGAACAGACTTCCAGAAATGAGGGTCTGTTGTGGCAGGCAGTGCTACTTTGGATGATAATTCTGTGCTTTCGTGTCATGTCTTTGTTGCACCTTCTTGTTGCACATTCTCAATCAGCCTGCAATGAGGCATATGCTATAAAAAGTAAGGAGGGGGGAGGAAGGGAAGAAAGGAAGGAAGAAGGAAAGAAGGGAAAGAAAAAGGAAGGAAAAGAAGGAAGAAAAGGAAGGAAAGAAAGGAGGAAAGGGAAGGGAAAAGGAAGGAAAGGGAAGGAAAAAGGAGAGGAGGAGAGGAAGAACTTCATTATTCCATTTTGTTCTTAAAAGACATTTATTCTTTAACTAACTTCATTTTGGTACCCCTGTGAAAGGAATTAGCTAACCGTATCATGAGAGCATCAGTTGCCACAGACGACTGGAGATTGCAGATGGAGGGAAATGGCAGCAAGCATACCCGGGTCAAATAGTAAACGAGCAGTGGGATCCATTGTCAGTATTGTTAGATCACTTCATGTATTTGTACTGGCATCACTCCTAGCATCTAAAATCCATCTATAAAATCTATGTTGCCAAAATTTTATGCAACTTCTTAGTGTGAACGAATGGTTTGAAGCACAATTTCCGAAGCAAGTATGTAGCCTCAAGTCAGACATGAGATTCCCTTACCAAAAATGATTATGTTCCCATTTGCAGTCCTCTGGCTGCCTTCTCTGTGACTCTTATGTGATGATGATGTCCGAGTAAACATTAGTTGGAGAGCCAGCTGTCAGTGGCTTTGAGCACTGTCCTCTCTGTCCTGTAAGCATCAATGTTACAATCTACTGTCTTTAGTCCTGGGTTCTTCACAGTGAGCTACTCTTCTAGCGAAGGATAAAAAGTGCTCTTTTATTTGTTGGCACACTTGGTGTGCTACACAACAATTTTTGTTCCTGATACAATAATATCACCCTGATTTTTTTTTTTTTTTCCTGATTGGCAATTCTGGAGAAGCTCCAAGGTTTTGTACATTTAAATTATCATAAAACAGCTCAGCCCTGGCATGTCTACATTGTAGTAATTATACTTGTGTACAGTAAACATCAGCAGTGCTGCTCTGTCTCAGTGTGACAAGCAGATCTGGCAGTTCAGTGTTTGGGAGGATGTGGTTAGTGGGGGTTTTTTCACGTTTCTGTTCCACAGATTCCAAAGGCAGCTGCAGAGCTGCCTCCCTCCCTGCTCATCCACCCTGACGTCTGGGAGTGTTCACGCAGGGATGCAGGCAGATCATAACATCCTGGTCTGAACATGGAAATTGGTTTCCTATAATCAATTGTCTGAAGGTTTTACTGGTGTCGAGAGTCATATTGCATTTCCCTTAAACAAAAAGCTAACAAAGCAACAAATAAGCTTTACAAATCAGTTTAAACTATATTTACCCTGGCTTATCACTACAATGACTCAAAACTCACAGATATATCTCACTTTATCCAGCACTGAATCTAAATTTCCTCCACTAACTCACAGAGCTTTTGGGGGAATTGAAACCAGTGAGCAGTGGACACATCAAGCCCTTTGGGAGGATCAGCTGTTGAAGTGAGCTCGAGGGCAGCAGGGTGTAGCTCCACAGCACCTTCCATCTGCAGGCAGCACACCCACTTAGTCACCAAGAGGTGGGCAGTGGTGCACCAGCACTTACTGAGCCAGGTATCAGCTCTACAGCAAGATGTGTCAGTCCCCTGCTCTTCACACTTGAAAGCCTCAAGGTTTTCTTAGTTTTCTACTGGTTGTGTATTGTATTTCCCTAAATCCAGCCGTTGTCTTGAAGCAGTTTTTTTTCCTGAAGTAATATTTTCTGTGTGGACAAGATTTATTGGTGTTTTTTTCCTCCCTTTTTTTCAGTGCATTTTCACTAGCTTGATAAATGATCTCTGATGCTTGCCCACTTGTTTCTGCTGTAACTTGAAACAGTCCTCCTCACTTGCTCACAGCCACAGTTAATGAGATTTTTCCTTCCACCTCTCCTCATTACAGAAGCCTGCTTAGTTACCCTATTTGTAGCACAGTTTAAACATGTTTTGAGGCCTTTCTCAATCATTTCTTTTTCTCTCTCTATGAAATGTACAGGGCCCCGAAGGAACACCAGGAAATCCAGGTCAGAGGGGCCGTTTGGGAAAGAAGGTAGTATTTTTCATCTTGCCCAATTCCCCTACTTTTATCTGAAACTCAAATTTATATGACAAAATTATTCCAATGAACCAAGTCTATCCCTGTTTTATGTCATGCTTCAAGCCATTTTTGTTTTTCTTGCTAGCCATGGCAATTAGAATTGTCATCTTTCTGCAATCAATAACATTCAGGACCTTGGGAAACTTAAATTTGCACTGGGATGTGATTTTTGCAACTCGGAACAGTTTCTGCTGCTACCAAAAAGTGTTAAGCTTTGACTAAAATTAAACAAAAAAATAATAGGCTTTAGCAGAAGGGTCTTTTTCACTGTAGAGTTCTGGGTTCAGACTTCTAAGAACTACAGTAAATGATATATATGTGTAATACTCCTATTAAGTAATGCTGTTACACACCTCAGTTGAGCATAAACTGTGTTTTCAAACTTATTATCAATCTCTTACTATTTTTAATACAATGACATCATCAGGGGGAAAAGGGGCAGCTTGGCCCTCCTGGAGAAATTGGACCTGCTGGTGACTCTGGCCAACCTGGAGAAATTGGTCCCAAAGGTGCAAGAGGAAGTCGAGGTCCCTCGGTTCGTACAAAACATGCTTATTTAAGAGCTGATGTATTTCTGCTTTAGCAGAATCATGTCTCCCCACAGGAAGAGGCAAGTCACAGCTGTAGCAGATACAAATATCTTTTCAGGTAGCTGGAGATGCATGTAATGTCCTTCCTAGCCTGTGTGTCCTCATGACCATGTCCTGGTCTTTAAGCCTCAGAATGAGATCTGTGCACCTTTCCAGGCAGAAACCCAGCCCATGGACCTGGAAGGAGTCATCTCTGCTCTGGTCAAGTTCCTGATCTGACAGTCAGAAGAGCAGGATGGCAGGGCATGCCATGGAATACTCATGCCCCACAGTCCACAGAGAAGCTCACTGATGTGGCTCTTTCTTAAACCTTTCTAATGCCAAGAACAGAAATCATGGGGGTTTGCTATTACGGAAAATAAGCCTTAGGTGTGATGGTAGCAAAGGATTTCAAATGAGAACTACTACTCCTCTTGAATGGAAACCTGATCCAATGTCAACTGAATTCAGGGTATTTCCATTAGATTTGAACTCCTTTCATCACAAGCTCCCCCAGGCTTGGGGATGCATGACACATGCAGCCTTCACACTAGTGAGGCAGTGTGCCCATCTCACTGCTCCAGGGCCATATCCTGTGGCCACAGAATGCAGAAATGTGTCCCCCAACCACATGAAATACAGAAGAAACTATTAAGTGGCCTTTCAAGAGAAGGACTCCACTTTGTAAGGTGAGGACCACCCTCAGCTTCTCTTGTCATACTTAGCATTTATAAGCAGAGTTCCTTCACACATCTGAAAGCTTAGAGCATTTTGATCTGAATTGTGCACAGGGATTACAAGGTTAGGACTGAAAATGTTGACCATTTTTTCCACAGAACAGGGAAAAGCCCAGTATTCTTTACCAAATGAAGTTGGACCTAACAAGGAAGTCATCTGTAGTCCTCAAATCCCAATATTTGAAGATTTTTCCAAGTGATAACTTTATAAAGTAGTCATTGTTGTAACATTTTACAAGGGAGCTCATTTTCTATCCCTGGTTATCGCATTTAACAGGGACACCTAGGAGGAATGGGACCTGAAGGAGAGTTGGGAATTCCAGGTTATGGGGTGAGTTTTGTTTGGTTTTTTTTTTTTTACTAAATTCCTGTACACACACATCCTTAAGTAAGTCTGTGATACTCTAAATAATTTTAAATATCATGGGGATCTGTCTCTAGAATACATAAATACCTTCAGGCATGTCAGATACTGGCATACATTTATATTATTTATATTATTGCATTAATTTTGAGCCACATCACTATTTAGCATTATTAGCAAGCAGCGGAAAACAAAAAAAGGAAAACCAAAACCAAAAAAAAGCCAACAATAATAATAAGCAGATAAAAGAATGTTTGGGATTAATTATTTCTTTAATTCTTTTGTTTTGGAACTAATTTTTGTTTTATTTGCTTCCTTAGGGTCACCAGGGTCCACCAGGGCCCCCAGGGCCACCTGGACCCAAAGGAGAAAAGGTATGAAGATGGATTATACTGTCTTACAGCTTGAGTAATTATAAAGGGAGGAAATGCTAATGCATGCTTCCTGGTTTACACAGCATGCAGCAAACACCATTGTTTGCAATATTTATCAGTATTGTGAGAGAAGACTAAAAGAAATGCTAAACTGTGGAAATAGATTATTACGAGGTGGAGTTATGAGTTATACAGTTGAAATATTTCAGGTTTTAAAGCAAAAGGTACTGATGGTAAGAAACACATTCTGTTGTATCAGATAGCAGCACTGCTGACAGAAATAATCAGTATTTGATAATATTTCAAGTATTTACTTAGCTTTAAGCCTGTGAGTACACACAGGGATTTTTGCTGAAAGTCCCAACTTAGGTGGACAAAGGTCTGTGCTTAATATAAATTGTTAGAGGATGGATGTTGCCTCAGTGCTGCTTTATTAGTGTGCAATTCACTGTTACTCTTTTTAGCCTCAAATCCTGCCAATGGATTTGCATGTTAATTGCAGTCTGTGTGGCCCCAAGCAGGTACAAAGATTCTCATCATGAAGATTAGTTTGAAGTTGCACCTCACAGAGAAATACATTCTTAAATTAGGGCCAATTTTGCAACAAATAACTGTTAATAGGCAGTTAGTGCAGTTAGTGGTTGATGTTATAAATAGATTCTGTTATAATTTTCAGAAACAATAACTGAAAACTTAATTGGCTTGTTCACTTGTGAAAAAAGCACTTTGGAAACCTTTGATCGTATTTAAAACGTGACCCTTTTTGCATTAGATATTGGTAAATATAATCTGGAGTAGATAACTTTTTGCCTGTTAGTTTAGATGGCAGTTGTTTCATATTTAAAATGTAATAGAGTTCAGGCTGAATGATGGAGTCTTCTATACAAGTGTTTGTATTAAGTATATTTCTTTAAACGGTGGAGGAAATTGTCTTTTTTCCTCTTGTCAAATATCCTGTTTATCCTTTTTCTCATTAAATAAAGATCACATGGACATTGTTCAAATACTGGGGTTTTTTTAATAGAATAGAGCAAATGTTTTGCTCTTTCAGTCCCAAATGTCTTTGGGAATTTAGGTGCATGTTAAGATGGAGCTACCATTTCCACTGTATTAAAACCATAAACATCATATTTGCTTTCAGCAGCTATACAGTATGTTATCTGGGTGTTTATTAGCATTTAAACACGCGTGTGTTGTAGACAAAGTTGAATTTCCAAGTTAATGTTTTTAATACTTTGTTTTAGGGTTACCCAGGCGAAGATAATACAGTCCTTGGACCACCTGGGCCCATAGGTGAACCAGTAGGTCTTTCTTTCTCAAAAAAATTACATTAGTGCCTCTCAAGAAAAGAGACAATGATGGTTCTTTCAGAAACTTTCTAGCACTGTCTCAGGAGTCAGTACCCCCTTGTACAAAAATGTAAATGATGGTCCTTTAATCGTTAATCCCTCTCTGAAAAACGCAGTCATGTGCTCTTTCATGCTTAAGAGTATCTGCCCTGTGTTTAATTACACTAATGCCATTAGTCTGTGTTTAGACATATTTCGAAAAAAAATTTTACCCTCTCTGTAATGCATTATGCCTAATTGCTTTACTAACCAGAAATCGGTTTTGACTTATTTCATTATCACTACAAAGCTAATTTAGCTGATTTAGAGAGAACTACATTTTGTAACCATTTTTTTTTTTTACTGAATTTGTATGTGGGGTTTCTCTCTGCAGTAATTACAAACATACTGGGGGAAAGAAAAAAAAAAAAAATCTCAAAATCAGAAGTGTTTCATGTTCAGGCTTTGATTGTGCCAGAAGTAATACTTGTACAGCCTACTCCTTCTCTTCAAAATCACCTTAATATTTATACTTCATCAAAAGGCAGGACTATAAGACCCTGCTATAACTGAAGACAGTGTCTCGACCAATTAAGACAGTGTCTTAATGATGGCAATACATGAGAGAAGAGACTCCGGCCAATCCTGTTGTAGCCAAACTGGCTCTGTAGCGCTGACTGCTCGAATGTTGCAAGCAGGGCCTTTCCACCTTGTGGATTCCCTCTGCGAAACACGCCATGAGGCTGCTGAGATTCTGGGGAGTATACAAGCGGTTGCTTAATAGTATCTGTTGCTGGATATGCTCTGGAAGTGGCTAATCTCTTCATTTGTGAACTGTAAAGAGACCTTGCACTTAGTGCTGTCCACCTGGTTTTTCATTACATGCCTTTACTGAAGACAGGTTGGGAAAAGGCAGCCCTTTATTATTTCACCTAATGATTGACTGGAGGTCTTTTGGAAAGTCTTGGCCATTCTTACTTTCTATGGGTATGATTCCCTTACCCTGTCATTTCTCCTTTGACTGAAATTTGGTTCATTTGCTGCAATGAGAGTTAAAATTCCAGGGAAAAGTCCCGTTTCTTGTGGGACTGGAGTAGGTTCTTTCCCTGAAGTAGAGCTAGCGAAGTGTCCAAATGCAGCAGGAAGAACCACATGACTCACATTATTCATGTTATTCCCTCTGCTCCTGTGCAGCTCTCATATGTGTGAGGTAGGCTGAGGGATTGAAATTACCTTGTTATTAGGATAAAATTCAAAATTAAAGCAGATTCTGAGTACAGACAGACATTTTGGAAAAGAATCCAATTTTTCCTGTTGTCTTACAGAAACTGTAAGAGAATTTTCCTTGCATGTTTTGAAAACAAAGTATCATTTATTCATGGAGTTTTTAAACTCAGATATCATGTATGTGTGTATATATATATAGAGAGAGAGAGAGAGAGAGGGGTATGAACTTGAAGAGGAAATGAAACTCCTGTTTCATTTATGCCCACATAAGATCTATCTTTTAGCTTCTAGTCTTCAGTTACAAAATACCTTAGACAGTGGCTGCTGTCTGCCTGCAATGCATTTTGTTTAGAATAAAAAATCATGTTTATTCCTTTAGACAAGCTAACTTTAATATTTACAATCTTCAGTTCCATCTCATTGGATAGTCTGTTTTGAGAGAAATCCCAGTCTTATTTTTATACTTCACTGCAGCATTATTTCAGTTTAGCTGTTATATTTTGCTCTTTGGTTTTCTCTCTAGGGTCCTAGTGGTGAACGTGGAGATAGAGGAGAACCTGGTGATGAGGGCTACAAGGTAATACCACCTGGTTTTTATTTTTTTTATCTGCTGTGCATACATGTAGAGTAATTTATCAGAAGTATTGTCTCTTACAAGTGTGCAGAGATGCACTTGCTGGTGCCTCACTGCACTGATGAGCTTTTAGAACACATTAAAGCAGCCTTCATATGAGGAGAAGTTGAGAGGGCTGGAACTCATGAGCTGGAGAACAGAAGGCTTGGATGATCTTAATTTGTATAAATACCTGACAGGACAGAATGAAGATGAAGGAGCCAGACTCAGTTTTGTAGTGTCCAGCGACAGGACAAGAGGCAAAGGGCACAACCTGAAACACTTGAAATTCATTTTGAACATGAGAAAATGATTTTTTACTGTGAGGATGATTGAGTACCAGAACAGGCTGCCCAGAGAGGTTGTGGAGTCTCCATCCTTGGAAATACTCAGATACTGTCTGAACATGGCCCTGGACAGCCTGACCCTGCTTGAGAAGGGGTAGACTGCATTAGAAGATCTCAACCTGTGACTCTGTAATACTGAATGAGTTAACATTTTTCTTTGAAATTTACACTAGTTCTTTGTAAATATAATAAATATTCATTAATTGTATTCAGTCTTTCATCACACAAACTGGACTTGTGCTGATCACTGATGCAGTTTGTTTGCTGAAATACCAGAGAGACATGAATATGCTGTTTCAGTTGCACAGATAATACAGACACACATAGTAATAAATCAAAGTACTGAATATGAGCTGTGCTTACAGAAGTGTGGAAATGTTTAAACAATATGTAATTCCCACTTGTGAATTTGAAGGAGAAAAGCCCCAGGAGAGCTGAGCATACTTTATCTAGGTCGTATCAGTGAAGCTGGGGCCATCCGGTACCTCTGAAGATGGACTTTACAAGTCAATCTATAGCTCCCTAAGCGTGACATCCTGAGTTACTTGTATTGCAATATGTTGTATTTTCTGCTTCCCAGGGTCATATAGGCCTTCCAGGGCTTAGAGGACCAGTTGGACAACAGGGGCCTCCAGTAAGTGTTTTAAACAAGTGAGATTTCTCTATTGTCTGTTGAAAATGTGTTTTCATCTTCATTCCAATGATTCTTTTTTATTTATTTAATATATGTTTTTTCCAAAGGGAGAGCCAGGTGAATTGGGAGAGCAAGGACCAAAAGGAGAAAGAGGTTCAGAAGTAAGTAGAAAAAAGTAAAGCAAAACTACACTTAGTTGGAATTTTCATGTTTTTATTTTTCACTGCCTATCCTTGGAAAACTGTTATATAAAGCTAAAACTCAGTCTTTGGGTTTCCTGTTCATACTTGCAGGGACAATAAAAATATAGAATGGAAAGTTGCAAAACCATCTGGGATAGTAAATAGGTGTTTATAGCTAAGTGGGTTTACTTTGGAGTGGTATAAAGCATTATGAGAAGCATTTTTGGAAACATTTGAGTGATATTCAGTTATAGCCT
This sequence comes from Todiramphus chloris collaris, assembly GCA_025345505.1. Classification (NCBI taxonomy): domain Eukaryota; kingdom Metazoa; phylum Chordata; class Aves; order Coraciiformes; family Alcedinidae; genus Todiramphus; species Todiramphus chloris. The sequence continues at coordinate 18,013,003 of JANVCC010000034.1, forward strand.
TAAATGTTGTTCCTTCTGTCAAACTAGCTCTGGAAGACACCCAGGGTTTTACTGCTCTAATCTGTAAATGAAGCCTGCTGGTACTGCACTGAATTTTCAGAGACCTAGAAGTAAGGAATATGCTACAGAAAAGTTAGAGGAACAATGACAGAGCAAGTCATGAAGGAGATCAAAGACTGAATCTTTTCCTTTAGAAATAATAGCTCATATTGATAGCATGTTGTAAATTGCCAGAAGTATTTTATATGCTCCCTTGGGGTAAATTTCATTGGCTTTCAAGATTTCAAAAGATTGAGTCTAAAAGATTTCTTACAATACCAATTGCCATTGCATCTTAAAAGAGATATTTTGACTAAGTTGTTCCACAGTGCAATTGTTTCAAAATTTTCTAGGTGAATACATGAATCTGTGGTAGATCAGGAATGGAGATCCACAAAGAGGAGACATGATGTGAAGACACTGTCAGCATGTACTCTAACCATGCCTTTGTTGAGCTACAGCATGGGATAAAATCAGTCGTTTCTGTGCCTTTCCCTTGGAGAATGTTTTCTTTGTGTTGCAAATGGCCCCTCAAGTTAAAACTGCCATTTGCAAATATGGAACCAATATCCAGCCTGGAGCAATGCACAAGAACCTAAAGGTTTACACAAAAACCTTACTGCTGAAAACATGAATACAGTCTTAACTCCAGTGGCATGACTGGTGCTGTGATAGCAAACCTTACAAAGCCAGTCCTGTGGGGCAATGCAGAATCACCTGTGTTTACTTTATATGCATTCAGGAATTGTAATGAAAACAACGTAAACTTCTTTGAATACACATATTCCGGCTCTGATTGGTGGACTTTTCCTATGCCTTTCTTAACGTGAAGGAATTAAATTAATGAATAGAACAAAATCTTGCTGGTTTTATATTTACATTAATTATAAAACACTTAAACTTGCATTTACAATGATCTTAGCTTTTTCACTTTATTGCATGTCATGTAATATTGCAGCATAGCAGTTTAGCATCACTTTTGCTTTAAGAATTCAGAAAATCCTGGAAGCTTTTTTTCTACTTGGCCTGTGCTAACAAGTGTTACGCTTGTCCCTGCTGTCCGAGTGGTTGTATCTTTTAGAGGCAGGATAAAAATCATGCCATAGATCTTTGTGTTTTGTGGAGAATATCCTATAAACAAAATTCTGAGTTTCACTTGACCCATTCTGAACCTTTCTTCCATGGTGCTTGGCCTCCTGTCTCAATAAACCACTTATGAAAATGTTCCCTGCTATCAGTATCACTCAGTTTTCTAAGACTACAGATTCCTAGATCAGTCAAGACAGAAAAAAAAGTATGGTTTTAAGTAAATTTTATCTTTTGTGTACATCTTGGATAAAAAATAAACCCACGTGTTCCCATATGCAACACTGTTGCTTTCTAGTATTCTCTTCCACATACGTCTACATTGCCTACTTTTGGTGACTTCCCTTTTTAAAACAGGAAGTGCTGTAAAAGTGCATTTCCTTATGAGGGTGTGGCTGATAGAGAAGAAATCACCAGATCCATAGTGAAAAACCTTTTATGCCTATTGTTGTTGAAAAAGTTCTGAAAATGGTACTGTACTGATTCGGGAAAGGGAAAAATACATATAATTCTACCAAAAATGTATTCACTTTTACTTGAAGAACTTTCTGCTGTCTCCAGAAGTGGAAATATGTGGTCCAAAGCCAGGCATTGTGTACGTGGAACAGTTCTCAGCTCGTTTTAGGGGATCGGGTTTAAGACGTTTGTCAGTTCACGAGTATTTGTAACTTTTAGGGACCCACAGGGAAGAAAGGAGCAACGGGTCAGACAGGCAAACCTGGAATTCCTGTAAGTAACAAAATTCTACAGTCTGTCTTCAGGTTATAAACCAAAGAAAACAATAACTAATAATAACAGAGTCGAGGCATGCCAGCGGTACCATAAATTCTTGCACTCGCGCTAAAGAATCTTCTTATTTCCCAGGAAGTGTAAATAACCCCAGTGAAAATAAGAATAATTTTTGAAACTGTGTTAAATTATACTGAATTCTACTTGCTCAGCACATGGAAATGAAGTGCAGCTAATGTAATAAGGTCCTTCCCACTTGTAAAGTTACTTAATTAGATCATTTCTGCATGTGGTTTGTATTCCCTGTCCAAGTTAGCACATTTGATCGCCCAGAGCTGTACTACTGTTCACTCCTGGCTCCCATCAGTTCTTTGAGCAGCCATGGCCAACACAAGTCTGAATCAGTATGTCCATGATGGATATGCCTGGCAGATCCCCTGAGGTTTACTTCTTCCTCTTGCTTTTTCCCTGAGCTGTGATTTTTAATGCTCTTTCTTGAGTTAGTGTAGAGAAGCTAACTTACATCCCTTCCTTCCCAAGGGAGAAGAAAGAGCAGGAAGCAGTAGGTTTCTGTAAACATAACCAAGAACAAAATGCATCACGGCTGTTTTGGTTCCCTAATAAATAGTACCACACAAGCACATACTCTAAATAACTTTTACTGCCTCACATCAAAACATTGTCAGTAACCAGAGAAATGCAGCTGCTTTGCAGAGCTTGTACCTGCTGGGCAGAGTGCAAGAAGAGCCTTTGAAGGGGAGGAAATGTGTGTCTTCTGTAAATACTCAGCTTTTTCCTCTGGAGGACTGCAGAGTCTTATCATGCATCAGACAAAGAAAAAGAGGAAAAACCAAAATGTATGGAGAAATGAGGAGAAGAGAGAAGACAGTAAAACTAGAATTTGAGGATGTTTCAAAATGCTGAAATACTTCAGCAAGCAGAGTTAGAATATAAGAAGCATGATGCCTTTATCTTATTTATATATGGCTGCTGTTAACTACAATTTTTCAAATGAGATGTGTACGTAGTTCACATATTTTAAATTTCTGAGAAATGCACTCATACAGGGATAACTGCAGAACTCCAAGCCCCTTAAGACAGTATATGTCAGTCTAAAGGCAAATAATTTTAAAGGGAAAAAAAAAAAAAAAATCACTTTTACTTTGGTGGGTGTGACATGAGGCTTTTTCAGGCAAGTATAGCAACAGCTAGAACAAACTTGCCTTATTAGAAGTTCGGATGTAATTTTGATATGTACAAACTTGAACAACATGAGTTTACAAATGTACCATACAGAGTATCTAGTAAAACGAAGACTGAAAAGGTATATGGTTGGATTTATTTTTTTTTAAAGGGATAAATACGTTACTTTTATCAGGTTTCCTTGCTTCAGTTTATGAATCAATACTCACAGCCATCTTCCAGGCCTGGTACACAGAGGGGTCACCCCTGTGGTTTCAGTTGAAGTTACTCAGATCCCACAACACAGCAAGTCTAAGGTTAAGCCAGTAGTATTTTAAACTAATCATCCTAACTCAGAGCTTCCTCTGCAAGTGTTCATTCATGTCACTGGGTCTGTTACTATGTAGGGTTTAGGAAATACTGTGACTGAAATCTAGTTCTGTGATGGTGAAGATTAAAAGAGCCAACAGTGCTATATTCTGTTTGAATTTGTTTCAAGGGAGAACTGGGGCCACCAGGGCAGATGGGAGGAGTTGGGTACCCTGGACCAGAAGGCATTCCTGGAAACCCTGGCAAGCCTGGGCTGTCAGGAAAGCCTGGCCCTAAGGTAAGTTGCTTTCCACGTTTCCTCTCGTCATGTCATTTTGCATTACAAATTGTCTACACTTTGAATATTTAAACAGAAGGAACTGTTCCCAGTTCCTTGACCATCTTGAAAATTAGACCAATTCTTTTTTCTTTCTTTCCCTTTTGGTCCTGATATTCTGGCCAGGATGTTATGTTAGCACAAGAGAAGTGTTCTCTGAGAACTATTTCATTAGCAAATGTTAGTAGTAACTACAGCTAATTGAGAATACTTTCTTAGTCAGAGAAGCTTCACAGTTCTGTTCGCCAAAAATGAGCCATAAACCCCAAATGAGATCGTTTCTTCTCAGGCTCTGAGATGATCCTACATTTTCCTTACTGTCTTGGAGTTTGTAACCTGTGTCTCTCCCAAAGAAACTCTTAAGCTTTGCCCAAAGCCAGTGAAAAAGAGTGAGGCATCTGAGGTACCTGGAAGCATTCTTGGAAACTGTTTTTTTGTCTGTTCTTTGCTATGGGCCAAGGGTGGAAACCTGCTGCTTTTGGAGCAGTGACACAGCTTGTCTCTTATTTGCCCCAGAGAGGAGGGAGAAAATTCCTTTAGTTGTTCTCATTGCTGAAAGTCTGATCCCTTTGGTTTCAAGTATGGTATTTCTCAGTAGTTCTAGTTAGATGGACCAATAACTGTTATAAAAGACTGCCAAGTTAGATTTGGTCTCAGCAATTAATCAAGGTGCTGAAATGAGGCACAGTTACGAGCATAAAATTTCCTGTCTGGTTGAACAAAGAGAAAATTAACCGAGTGACCCGTAGGGGGCGGATGGACCCTATGCGAGTCTCCAGTTTCTGATCATGTCCCACTGACCCTCTTCCAAGTACTTCAAATTCGTTGGAGTTGGATCGAGGAGTATTACCCCAAAGAATTCTTACATTTTTTGTCTTGACACCTAAAATGTGATCTTTCGTGTTAAAAACAAAACAAACAAACAATAAAATATAATAAAAAATGAAGCAAACAAAATACAACAACAGAAGAGCACAACAAAACAGAAAACCCCAACACCTCCCCCCCACCCCCCCAAAAAAAGAACACAAACAAAAGCAAACTCAGAACAAAACGAAACCCCTCCATTACTCCATATTAACAATATATAGTAGTGTTACAAATTGTGGTAGAGAGGCTTCTAACTAACTGATTTTTGCCACAACACATAGAAAGAACAGAAATTCTGCTATGTATCTTTATCAGGCCACAGTACCACATTCAAAAGCTGTCAAAATTACATTTATTGTAAAAATACTGTTTCATATAATCCTTTTATTTCTGTGAATGCTTAACCCAATGTCATATGAAATAAGAAAGAAGAGAAATATATACGTATGTGTATGTTTCTACTAAATGACATCAAAGGAATGTTCATTTGGATGGTAGCAAATTTCCCTTTTCTTTTTTAACATGTCAAAATTGGCTAACTCCAGACACTCAGTAAATGTTTGTCATCATTCAAAATAGTTGCTTTTGGTGGTGGTCTGATGTTCTTGTGTATTTTCATAACAAATGTTCTGATCTTTCTTCATATTGTCAAGTTATTGCATATGAGTCCCTACAGAGTGTACTGATATTACCAGTATGTCTGATATTTATCAATAAATGTGTTGAATTTTGAATGTTTCCAGGGGAAAGTTGTCTCATTTTGTTTCCTGATGTGGATTTCCTTCTTGAAAAAAAATAGTGTTGTGAATCTCAACCATATTTTCAGTCTACCTATAATGAATTCACCTGTAATTCATCATCTTGTTTTCCTCAGGAGCAGCCCCTTATTGTAAGCTCAGAATCATCAAACATCACACAACACTCATTCAAGAACCATCTCAAGGAGTCACCCTCTGTAATTAACAGAGATTGGTGCTCTTTTCCTGCATATTTAATGGAGTTAGAAAAGAATTAAATAGGAATCATCACTAAAGGCTATTCATCCTAATGTGCAAATTTTCAGGCCTGTTAAAAGTTTTAGATCTCACATAAACTATTCTGTATGATTTCCTATGGGGAAGTAAAAGCAGTCACAGGTATGCTCATGAGTGCTTCCATATATACTTGAATGCACGACGACTGTGGACAGAAGATGTTTACTGTTTCTAGATCACTAGTACCTAAGCTGGTGATCCAACTGGGCAACTATTCCACTTTAGCGGGGTGCTAGTAGGGAAAATGACTTACATAAGCCAGTTGATTCTCTCAAATGTTCTTAGAAGCCTTTCAGGGTCTAGGTAGCTGATCCCCCACAGATGACATCAGGAGAGAACAAGGTTTAAGATGAGCATTGAACTGAAGAGCTGGCATGGTTAGCATTTGCTTGCTGACAGTAACTTGTTAAACTATAATAACCTGACTCTTCAGAAACCTCAACCCACCCCAGTGTAGCTTTGTTGCTAAGTATGGCAGGGTTTTGCTTTTGGACTATTAGCAGAAATCCAGATGATATTGCTGATCATTGTCTTGTTATATTTTGATGTACTGTGAATGTGTGTCTGTATGTTCAGAGAGCATTAAGTGGCTTTGACTGATTTTGTTATATGCATGTTTTGGCATACAATAAAAAAAAACCCAACAACATGTTTGGCTGTTCTGCTTGTAATTGTTTCTTTTTAACTTGTTAAGGGTAATAAAGGAAACTCAGGCTTACCCGGTCTGGCAGGTTTTCCTGGAGCTCGAGGTCCCAAGGGACTACCAGGCATGCCAGGGCCCATAGGAGCACCTGGACTAAAGGTACCCACATGGCATCTTGTGAAGTACAGTATTCCTGATACTACTTAGTCTTCTTACTGCATCCAATGATTGTAGAACCACCATGCTACTGTTAGTCGTATGAGTAATTGACATCAAAACTTATTTGAAGGAGTAGGGCTGTGAGTTGTGCTGACCTCACTTCCATATACTATAATTTGAAAACAGAGATCCCATCCAGCTGGATGCTATTCCCAATTCCAGGAGCCATTCAAAACACTTAATATTTATTCACTCAAAGCTTTAGGGCCAAAAACTTCTTTTTAAACTTCTGTAACCTCTAGAACAGTTGGGATGATTTGAACATCTCAGCAATCTATTGGCAGAGAAATACTGTCCTTTCAAGCCTTAAGCCTGGGAGTTTGTGAGCCAACAAGTGTGACTGGGACTTTGATTTATTTTAGGACTTCAGTTGTTCTTTTCAGCCCTGACAGAAAGAAAAAAATATGAGAGTGCTCCATTCTTCAGGCAGTTACAAGTACCTGATATCAGCATATCCTCATATTAATTAGATTCATTTCAGTGGTAAAAGAAACAATAGATAAATTATAGATAATTTTCTCTATTTAGAATAGGATTTTTCATGAAAAATCATTATTTGCAGTGCTCTGTGAGATTTTATTGGTAAGCAGTTTTTTAAACCTTAAATTACTTAACACAGAATTTTCCTTCCCCAGTTTGTATCTTTTCATGAAAATATTTTAGGATAAACCATATTCAGTATTTGTAGTGTTTACTGTCAGTGCTCCCAGTCTGAATTTTACTACTTTGTCTAGACAATGAGCCGTAGGACAGAGTTCCTGCTGAGAAGTGATTGCAATCTGAAAATGACAGGGAATAGATGAGGTGAGGGAAAACCATTACCATGCAGTACAAAATAAGCATTAAGAGTGAATGCTGACTCGGCCGAAAGCCCCTCTGTTAGAGCAGAAAGGTAAGACCTAGGAAACAGTTTAGGCATGAAAGGTGTATATTCATAGCCTCAATTGCAGCTCGGTAACCTCCTGAGCTAGACATGGGTTTTATGTGTTTGATAGTCCTCAGAGGATTTTTCTTGCATGAGCTTGTCTAGTTTGCATTTGAATCCATGTAAACTTTTAATCTAACAGCAAGGAGTTCCACAGCTATACTGGACCTAGCCTGGGGGATTACTTCTTCAGTTTACTTCTACTGCCTGTTCTGTATTTCATTTTGTCAATTTTTGTGCTTGCACTGGGAGACACCATACTGGAGGTGATCCAACGCATATGGGGTTTTTTTGTATGCTTCCAAGTCATGAACGGTCAAGTGGCATTTGTATTTTAGCAGCTGTATAATTATTGAAAGCATTCTTGATGGAAATAAAATTAACGGAGTAGGTCTATTTCTCAGAAAGCATGTTCTACACTTCTGACAGGAAATCTATCTTTACATTTATAACTGTTGCGATTGTAATAAAGGGTGTATTATCTTCCTATTGATAGGGTGAGAAAGGGCTTCTGGGTTACCCAGGAAAACGAGGCAAAAGAGGCCTTCCAGGATCACAAGGTGACCAAGGACCAGCAGGAGACGCTGGACTGAAAGGACAGACTGTATGTAAATCAACAGCTGTTGATGCAAAACAAGTATTCCAAGATCCACCAACGTGAAATAACAGTAAGGATGCCTGCTCCTATTACAGGGAGAAGATGGAGATCAAGGTTTAATGGGGTTTCAAGGATTCCCAGGTCCAAAAGTATGTACTCTTTCTTTTCTCTTTGATCTTAAGCCATTTACGGAGTGAGAACATTAGAAAAGCATAGAATAAATCAGCTTGAACAATAATTCATTATCTATTTGAATTGTTGGAACATTGTAGGTAGAAATGTGTAGTCCATGTCCAAAAGCAAACATTTGGGGTTAGTGTGCTTGGTATTTTCACTGTTACTGCTCTTAGAAATTATCTTACTTTCACTTATTACAAGATATTGAAACAATTTGGTAGCTAATGTCTGTGTTTGTTTAAACTGTTCCCTTGCATTTTCAGGGTCCTGCAGGGGACATTGGCTTAGTTGGAATTCTGGGCCCAAAAGGTCCAACCGGCCAAGTTGTAAGTGTTTCACCCCATGAAAGAGATTGGTAGGATAGCTTGCAAGTAGCACATGTTTTTAATTTAAAAAATAATCTTTTTTCCTTATTAACAAGTTTGGAATGCTCAACTTAAACCTTTCTCTCTGACTTACGAGTCCACCAGAAGCCCTCTGCATGTACTGCAGCACTGCTCTGGTTGCAATGTGGGTACAGAGACACAAGCAGGGCAGGGCTCTTCATCTTGAAGGAAAAAAAGCAAGCTCTGCTGTCAAAGTGTGTCTCTCCTAGTATAATTTCATCTACACGAGTATCCTTATTGCTGTCATATCTTTGTCTTTTGGGATTGAATAGTCTCTTCTTACTAGCAACAATACTGATTGTGTAACAGTGTCCTACAGTGAAAGAAAAAAGGGTCAGACTTTGCCTGCAGTAAGACAGAGTGGTGCTCAGGCATTATTCTCTAATAGATAGTCTTTTTCAAATATTTGTTTATTTTTTTTATCTCTAAGGTTACTAACCTGCATTACCTCATTCTTCACGTGACCTCCTTCCTGACATTCTGCTTTGATACTCACCAAAACTGTGGAAGCATCATTAGCATTTTGTAACACTGGGGAGTGTGCATCCAGCTTACAATATCAAGTGAAAAGGGGGAAAGTCCTTACTATAAAATACTTTTCTTTCGCTACTGTACTGAATTATTTCAGTAGACCATATGCAGAGCAGCAGCTTTAGGGGCTTGTTCTAATAGCTACTTTCTTTTTTTCTAAGCATTCCTATACAAGATAAACACTGGAAATGAGCAGTTTGCTCTGAGTGAAATGGGCCAGGAAAGTAACATTTTAGCAGTGCTTGCTGGCAGCCTTACAGTAGTACTTGTGGGTAGTAATATAGCTCAAGATGTAGTTGATTGTAGCTCGATAAATAAGTGCTCTTGCGTAATCAGAGTACTTAAGTTTCCACTGGCTTTGGTATATCAACTTTCACACAGAAGAATGTGTGCGGGCTTTCCAAGCACAACTATTGCTAATTATTAAAATAATTACCTTGCTGATTTTTGTAGCAATGTGCACTCAGTATTCAGAAAGAGAATATCACCATGGTCTTCTGAATATTTGCCAGGGCTGTGTTGAGCAACTTCAAACCAGTACATGTCATGATGATTTTTCTTCATTTTGAAAACATGGTGGACTAATAAATTCTTTGCTTGTTTACAGGGATATATGGGCCCTGTTGGTCAAGAAGGCATAACAGGCCCAACAGGCAGGCCTGTAAGTTTCCATTCTCTTTTACATAATTTGTTTACTTCACCTACCTTTATTTTTAATAATCCGTTTTGCAACTAGCAACCTTCTCATTTTTCTATTTGCAAATAGCAACTAGCAGCACCATTTTCATGTCATACCATGCTGGTAAGCTAACATACATGATGCCAGCATCTGCAATAGAAACAAGAAAAAAATGACAGAAAACAGTGACAAAAAAGTCATCACAGTGGCCTTCTGTCCAAGTACAGTCTACAGAGGGGCTGTGCCTACGGGGCAGTGGGCAAGTCAAGGTGTAAAGCAGCACATAGTAACTACCAGCTGGGTATTCTTTTTCAGCGTTAGAGGGTATCCAGAGGGTATCCATGTAGTTTATTTTTTCATGTGTTAATTAGGCTGAACTGTCCCGAGTTCCCCGCTGGAGATGCTGGGAATGCCCACAAGCCCTTGCTGGTAAAGTCCCTGTTACAACTCAAACATCTTTGCCTTTCTGACAACCTTCAATTCACCCCAGGTTCTCTGCTTTGGGGAGCTCTGCCCTCATTCTTATTTCCACCCGTTGTACTCCCTGTGCCAGAGACTCAGCAGTGTTCTGCAAGGGCACCTTCTGGCTCATGTCTGCAGACTACCCAGCCATCTTAACGTAGTTTTAGGAGCTTTTTGTACCACGCAAGTTCCTCTGTCTGATCAATGAGACTTGGAGTGAATAATGTCTAAAAATTGAAATAGTAATCATAAAAAATAGTAAGAAAATATAATAAAAGTAATAAATACAAATATTTACAAAGTGAAAAAGGAAGGAGAAGGGAAATGTTCCTTTTATAATTACACTGCTTTTACTTTAAGTCTTACTGCACTTTTTTCAATCCCACTCAAGAGGAAAACTTTACAGTTGCATGTGCTGGTATGAAGGCTTTTAATAAACTTCATATTGAATGTAATGGTTCACCATTATCATTAAGAAAGCATTGTAGTTGAAAGTTACTCTGTGTTATGAAATGCTATCATCAAGAAGCAAAATTCTTCCAAAGAATTGTAAGATTGATACCATTTCCAGAAACACGGCTTAAGTGCAAAGCTAGCCAAAAATGCCGTGAAGACAGAAAACCAGTGTCTAATCTGACTGTGAGAGGAGAAATTATGGGGTCACAAAAGCAGATATGTGACCAATGGATATCTTCAGTGATGGAGAGTACCATGTTTTGTTCTCTACTCTTAAGAAGATGGTGAAGCACTGATATATTAGAGTGGATCAAATTGTAGAGAATGCAGCTGATTGACAGGGAGAACACCGACAGTTAAAATTACTGAGAAAAAACATATTCACAATCCAAAGAAAACAACAGCTTTCCACATAGAGGAGTTACAAGATGTTTTCACATAATTTAGTTTTCTAATAGTACAGGAAAATTAAAGCCCCAGAGTTGTACATCCTTCCACAGATGAGACTGGGCTTTTCATGTGAGCAGTATAAGTCTCACAGATATTAATCTGCTTATTTCTGTCCTAGGTGGCTAGAATGCTTACTGGATTAAAAGCTTCTCTTTCTTACAGGGACCGAGAGGTGAAAAGGGCACAAGGGGTGAAATGGTAAGATGAAATAACTTCTGTGCTTTCATTTTTCTGCCCGTGTTAAAGCTATTCCTGTGTAATGCAGAATGTACTCTTGCATGCTCTGATTGCCAGACAGTCCTGTTGTGCTCCTAGAGAGTGCTGGCCAAGAAAGCTGGTAGCATGAGTCAAAAGTCTGACTTTTTCTTGTTCAAGCTGATTTACGTAGATATGCCCAGTCGGTGTGTGCTGTCAGGCAGTATGGCCCCTCATCATATAGCAGTCACACACTCCAACTCTATCCCAGTTCAGATCTAAAAGGAAACTCCTTTGTCACATATGTTGTCAGTGCCCAGTGCCTCACAGCACACATGCATGCGTCTATACAGCTGTATCGTCTTCTCTACAGGTCTTGTTCTACTGTTTGTTCATAAGAATTGGAAAGCATAGAGCTAAAAATGCTGACACTTAGACAACATCCAACATGGTGAACAACACCTCTTTCCATTATTGCGGCTGGTGTGTAAGAAGTTTTTTCCTAAAAAAATTTTTTATTTCCTAAATACGTTCTTGAAATCATCAAGATGAATGAATCTGCTGAGTGTCTTCAAAAAAAGAATGTTTAATTTTAAATCATAATCAGTGGCATTAGTTTATATTATGTAGCCACGGAAAGGATTTATTTCCAACTATTTTCAGATACAAAGGAGAGAAAATTTTCATCCAACTGTGTATTCTAAGCTTGAATTTATACCTTTTAAATTGTTATTGGCATTCTTCCTAGAACTGCAAAGATTATGGATTTTTTAATAGCAGTCTAAGTTTTAGTTAACAGTTTCTAGTCTGTCAGGGATACAGTGGTCATTACTAGAAAGAAATGTCCTTTTATCCCCTGAAAAAACATAGAATGTAAAATCATGTCATCTTGTTGAGATCAGCGGTGAACCGAACTTCAGATCCTGTCAGCTGTTTCTGGAGAAATAGAGTCAGAAACAGAGCTCGTTGAAAAATTGTAACCAAAATTACTGTTAAATTCAAAATATTTGTATTGATGCAATTGAAACACTTAAAAAAATATAGCATGCATTTTGGAATATAGTTTCAGAATTCTGACAGTTCTGAAACTGTTTCCATTTTCTTTTTTTCTTCTTTTAATTTATTTTATGGCATGTCACATTCAGATTTATAATACAGAGTCATGGTACAAACTGGTTTATAAGGGATCTCAAGATATTTTCAGACTGACCTCCTGTTTAGAAGAGTCAGCTCTAAGATCAGACCATATTGCTCAGGGCTTTCTTCAGTCAGATCTTGAAAACTTCCAGGGATGGAGAATGGATCATCTCTTTGGGCAGTGTACTCCCATGTGTAACTATCCTCAAGGTGAAAAAAGATGTAATATGGTATGATAAGGCATAATCTGTAATTTTCTGGATCTTTTATCTTAGATTTACAATCGTTAAGGGCAGCTACTACACTGTAATGTATTATCTTGCATGACGTTTTTAGGCTTTACCCATAACGAGATAAGGTGACATAACATCTAAATGTCATAAGTGAGGTGCATAAAGAAGAGTGTGGCCAGCAGGTCAAGGGAGGTTCTCGTGCCCCTCTACTCTGCACTAGTGAGCCCACATCTGGAGTATTGTGTTCAGCTCTGGTCTCCCCAGTTCAAGAGGGACAGGGAAATACTAGAGAGAGTCCAATGGAGGCTACGAAGATGGTGAAGGGACTGGAACATCTCTATCATGAGGAAAGGCTGAGAGCCCTGGGGCTGTTTAGCCTGGAGAAGAGAAGCCTGAGAGGGGAGCTTATGAATGTTTACAAATATCTGCAGGGTGGGTGGCAAGGGGAAGGGGCCAGTCTTTCAGTGATGCCCTGGGATAGGACAAGAGGTAATGGCAGCAAGGGGAAACCCAGGAAGTTCCACCTCAACATCAGGAAAATCATCTTCCCTGTGAGAGTGACAGAGGCTGGAAGAGGCTGCCCAGAGAGGCTGTGGAGTCTCCTTCCCTGAAGACTTTCCAGCCCCCCCGGGTCTGTTCCTGTGTGGGCTGCCCTGGGTGATCCTGCTCTGGCAGGGGGATTGGACTCGATGATCTCCAGAGGTCCCTTCCAATCCCTACCATTCTGTGATTCTATGAAATGAGCAGGGAAAGCTTAACATTAATAACTTTTTGTTAAAAAGTTATGTTTCCTGTAAATTTCAAAGGTCATGAAAAATTTGGAAGTCCTTGGGATTGTTTATGTTTTCAAAGTTAAGCATATATACTATTGCAGGGAAAATCAGGGCCTTTACAGTATTAGAAAAAGATTGGGATTTTGGCCTTTGAACTTCTGTACTGGCAATCAAATTGGGTGATTAAAGAACTAAAGAGCACACTAAAACTAACTGTTCTATTCTCTGCTTTTGTTATTATGAACTGGAATTACACTTTTCTCACTTAAATTCTAATGTGATCAAAGGGTAAATTAAGCAGATTTGTAAAGGTAATCCTGTACATTCCAGTAAAACATTTAGCAATTAACCTAATCCATGAAAAGTGTAATTTAACCTTATTTTGTTGCTCTGCTGTAACAGAAAGAAAGAACATTTATAACATCTCTACAGGATTCTCATCACACTCTATGCAGTTTCTTTATATTTTAAAGGCTTATAAAGGTAATTGATATAGCCCTCTGAAGTTTTCATGCATTTAAGAAATATAATACCCCCAAACAGAGTTCACTATAGTTGGCAAATAGCATTCAATATTTACATTTTTTTCATGTGGGTGTTGTTAGCAAGGAGACAGTGAATCACATTCCTCTTTTGCAAAATACCTTAAATTCATTGGAACAGTGCAGGTTTTGATTTTTAAAATACTCAGTTCTATCTTGGAAACCACTATAAATTTGAACTGTTCCTGTCCCAAGACATTTTGAGTTTTAAAATTGTGACACATGCCAAGAACACAGAATATTAACTGAAGCATTCAGTCATCTGCAAAATCCACTGGAATGTCTAAATCTCAGCGCACTGATGAATAGATGTTCTTGTTCTGAGAGCAGTGGTTACTTAGGGACAAACTGTTGAAGACTTTGTGCTTTGCCCTGACTTGGTATTCGCATAATCGAGTTCTGAACCAAGATAAACAAATATATCCTCACACTGTCAAATTCATTTCTCAAGTTTCTTTTTCACACTTTCTCTTTCATTTTATACTTCACCAAGTATGATTATACAGTCCAGTAATATATCCACATGGGAATGAAGGTATCCTGCAGCAGTCTTAACAGCTCCTGAGTTGCTGAACTGATCACTTAAATGGATTAACAGCTTTCTCTGCTGGCATGTAACAGTGTAGCTCTGTGAAACCCAGCTGATTTTCAACAGCTAAGGGACTACCCCAAAACAGTGAATGTCATCTCTGCAAACTCATCTCTCATCAGTTTTGTAATAATAACAACAATAATATTTTATGCCTGTGTAATAGTAATAGGATTCCAAAGCAAAGTTCAAGCTGGGCAATAAACAAACTCATAAGAATAAAAGGAAACTAGGTACTTGCCACAGAACCCACAAGGATTTCTATACTGCTATATGCTAAGACAACTTGTGCTTTTGTTTCTATTTCCCAATATTAATGTCTTTGTAGACTATCAGTAAATACCTGAAAGATGGCATAGGGTCGCTTCTACAGGTACAAGTGGATGAAACATAAATAAATAGGTTCAGGATGTATCAGTTGTAAAGCTGATGATATTTACAGTCCCTAGAGCTTATGTCATTGATGTGGCCTTAGTTAAGTATAACAAGACCATCTCTCTAAACACCCAGAAATGGCTTCAGTTTTGATTCTCCTTGATTCTCCAAAGAACGTGGGTAAACAGTGGGTCTTGGCCTCAAAGCCATTTGCAGTTCCCTCAACATAACCTTGTTGGCATAAATCTGGTGCTAGGAATTATGTATGTAATGGCCTCCACTTCTCGCACCATTCACAATCCAGCACCTGAGCCCCTCTGGCAGAGCCAGGGCAGGTGATGTGCAGGCACACTTCAGTGGTGTGGCTGTGGTCGTCACTGTAACCCCTGAGAGATGCATTCCTCAGCAGCTACTATGTGCTCTGCCCTGTGAATATGTCTGGAGATAGTAAGAAATGCAGCTGGTCTTCTCCTAAGAGCTGATATATTTGAGAAATTTTATCTGCTTTGACCTTCTTTCTTTATATATACATGAATTAATGTTAGCTTGAATTTGGCCTTTCTTTAACCATTTCCAGCTGCCCTTGCTGGTGGCAGCCCAATTTCAGCAGTTGTAGCATGCAGTGACCACAGATCTTGCTGTGAAATCTCACAGCAGGACTACTGCTTATTGCTATATTGAGTGATCTACAACTTAATACCTCCTTGACTAGATCAGTTTCACAGTATTTGTCAGCATGACCATGTCAGATAAGATTATTTCTCTTTTAGCACAGACTTAGTACCAGTGTGACCATACTGGTGTAAGAGGGCCTTTGCTGGAACAGCTTATTGTGCTGGAATCATTGCTACAAGCAGCACTGGCTAAAGAATGTTTTCCTTGTATTCAGTTTCTTTAAAAGGTTTTACTAATACATGCTGTAGATCTGGCCTGTGCCTTTAATTCCTTTTTATTCCTCCCTTTTGCTGGTATTAAGATACTGCCATCTATTCTTTTCCTTGTCATTGTTCCTGCTATTGTTTATGTTACAGCAGCTCCTAGAGGCTTTGAGTATTATAGAGATGGAAGAAGAGAATCTAACAGAGACACAGCTATCCCTGCATATTAATAAATATTTATAATCATTCCATCTTATAGTGAATAGTTCCTCAAAGAAAAGATAATTCAGATGGGGTTATTGTTTTTGGGAGGGTCCATGTCTGACCCTAAGGCAAGCTTAAAACTTTTTTAAGACTGTGTATTGTAGGCACTATAAACTAGGGAAAAGTAGCTGTTCCATCTCTCCTCTCTAATCCACCATCCTACACACTAAAATGATGTCACTTATGATGAGGAAATAAGGGCACAACTTCTTGAATATGAAGAAAGCCTGCAATAGCACTGCTCAGCCAGAACATGTTATGCTCATTGTTTAAAATTGACACAGCTAATACAGGGAGCTAATAAACGCCTAGCAGATACTCATGGAGTAAAGCAGATCCTCTAGTTTTTTTTTTACAACTACCCCTAACATTATTTACAATGCTTTTATGAACATTCCTCCCTTGTAGTACTTGTATTGGCAACATGCATATAATGCTGGCACAATATGTAGCATGTTACATATTAATACTTTCTATGACTTCTAGTTTTCCCTTAATATCGAAAGTGATTGGATAAACAAGTAACCAGACAACCCAGTAATTCTAACAGGAAGATTTCCATGTTAAGGGGTACAGTATTTTAACTAAAGGAACCAATAATCTACAGCTTTACCAAAACAGGTATCACATCTTTATCATACACATTGTGGTATTTTGTGGTTTCAAAAATATATAACTGTAAAAGTGGGGATGATCATGTATAATTGTTGCATTTTTATATCCCTTTCTTCTAGGGGCCTCAGGGACCTCAGGGCCAGCCAGGGCCACCTGTAAGTGCATTAAAAAAAAAAACAAAACAAAAAAACATTTTTCCCTTGTGATTGCATTACATAAACATGTGAAGCACCTAATACCTGGTTTCTCCCATTTTCCAGGGACCACCTGGACCACCAGGACCAAGAGTAAGTTCTGTAACAACCCTAACCTACAAAACATTCCTTTTTTGAAAGTGAAAATAGCAAATCCTTTTCAAATGCATTGCTTGTTCCATCATTGCACATAAAATGCACATATAATTTCCATCACTAAAATAATACATTTTTTGAATGTTCCATCGTACACTGTTTGTTCTGTTCTGCTACGCTGTTGAGACCTCAATAGGCATCACTCATGGACATGCTCATAATTTTGACATGGGTTAACTCTATCCCACTTTAAAAGGTTTTTTTCCTGTTCTGTGTTTGAACACTCTGAAAAATAGCAACAGAATGTTTTGTGCTAGTTCTGACCCAGATGTTCTCTTTTTATGTGTATATATACATATACACACAGAGATTTAGTTAGTTGAGGGATTGTGCCAGTTAGGACACTTCAGGGTTGAATCTATCCTAAAACTGTAATGGTAAATGTAATGTGTGAACAGATTATCAGAACTAGATGCTTCTGTGTGTGCCTTAATTCTTTAAAAAAAACCCAAATCTGTTGTCTGGGTCTTGGTATATACATCATACAGGGTGCGGAGAATGAAGATATGCAAGAAATGGGCTTTCACCTTCAGAGGTGAAGCTGTTGGTCTCGGTCTTTGTTCATGCATCATGAAGGCTACTTTGACCTGTCAGCTGCTGATGGCTGATTGAGATATTCTTTGTCTACTGCTTCTCAGTAAAGGAGTAACACCTTTTCACGCTTAACCTGGATTGGTTTTCTTCAGTATGTAAATTAAATGGCTGGGAAGAATAACTTGGGACATTAGTCTGCAACAACTGCTATAGTATCATTCTTCCAGGTTCCAGGAGTGTGATCATTAAATTGGGTACGAGGGTACTAATAAAAATTAAATATGCTTTTTCTGTGTGCATGCTTCTTTGGAAATGGAAGGCAGGATCCTATTTTAAAAGTAAGTGTTTATAATTAAATATTTTCCAAAGTGACAGAATAATGAAGCTATCATGTATGCTGCTACAGTGCTCAAAGAATTTACCACCTGCATTTTAGATTATTCTTGTTCATCTTTTTATATTATGATTTTTTTTTTTCCAGAAACAAGTGGACATCAATGCTGCCGTTCGAGCTTTGATTGAGTCAAATGCTGCACTGCAGATGGAGGTAATATATTTCAGTGTAATTAACATTCTTTTACCAAGTTATGTAATTATTATTCTATTTCTTGAGGACAGACCAGTGCTTCTTTACAAAGCCTTGACTTAAAAGGAATCATGGATAGCAAGTAATGACTGTAGAATATAATAAAACATGCTAGGATTTATAGTCTACAATTGAAATGAAGTTAGAAAGTATAGAAGTTATAGAAAGTAACCTACGTAGTATAGAAAAACATCATTTTTACCTTTTTGTCATGATTGGCAGTAATGGAAATTTACAGACTGTATCTGTTCAGCCACAGACAATGGTAGGGGCATTTAGGTCTTGATTCAAAACAAGAAAATCCCTTACATGGATGAAGTCAAATACATTTGCATATATTTTCTAAGTTAAGCCTAAGAGTAGATTCCACTGTTAAAAATCTGAAACTAAGAATACTTTAGAAATGCACTATTTATTTTTTTCTCTCTGTTATCTACATTTTTATGTCATAATGATGTATCTGCATGATCTTAACCTGCCTGTAACTTCACTGCTCTGATAAATTTTAATAAAATGTACTAATTTGTTTGTTGGAATATTTTATTCTTACCCTGTTTTACATGGGTGATTGCACACATTATAAATACTTTGCTTCTGTCTGGCTATTCAATGGCTATTTGACTTCAACTGCATATACTGTTGTCGTGATACTTCTTTGTGGTAACACATTTGCCTAATGGCCCTTGGCAGAAATACCAGAATACTGAAGTAACATTACTAGATCACAGTACAGAGATATTCAAAACGCTGCACTACCTTAGCAATTTACTGCACAGCATCAAGAACCCTCTTGGCACACGGGATAACCCAGCACGTATCTGCAGGGACTTGCTTAATTGTGAACGCAAAGTCTCGGATGGTAAGTGTCCTCTTTCATTAAAGCTTGAACACAACCAGGCTTTGAAATGTGTTGCTTCCAAATGTTACTTTCTACATCAAGATTCCAATGTGTAGGGTTTGGTTTTATTTTTTTTATTATATTCTGTTGCACTGTGACTGTCATAGCTATCTTTAAGATAGAATTTCTGGATTTTAAAGATGAAAGTATGTAGCTATCTAATATTATATAGATCTTAGAGACAGATGATATATATATGTAAACAAAATATATATATAAGTAAACAAAAGCATACAGAAGATCTGAAACTGAAACAAATTTTATGATTAAAATCTTGCCAGTATTTATAGTTATTCTTATAATCATTTTTTTGTGAATTAGGTTCTAGGTTCCTCATGAGACAATTGTATACTGTTAGATACTGTTATATACAGTTAAATATACCATTAGATACACTGATAGTAGTTGTAGCCCAGAAATCCTGAATCAATATTTCAAGTAAAAAATAATTATTGAAACATGTAATGTCAACACTGTGAATATAACTCAGTTTCTGAGTGGTTAATAAAATCAAAAATACCTGTAAATATCCCCATTATCAAGTATTAGCATTATCAAGCTAAGGAGGGAATGGGAAATGAAGTTAGAGACTGCTGCTCTATTGCATATACAAGGATGGATCTATTCTTTGAGACTCTGCTAGAGATGAGCCTAAACCTTACTACAATTCTGCTCTCCTAAATAAATCTCAGTCCTTCAGTGCCAAAGAGATCACTGACACAGTCCTCCACTTCTCACACACCCACATAAATTGTGCAGCACAGGCTCACCCGTATTCAACCATAAATTCAGAGAAGCTAAATCCTGGTATAATTTGCTTGTTTCCTGTTTCTTTTATTGGACTAAATCCCATGTATTCAAATGGTAAATTCTCCCTGTTACCACTGCTAGGATATGTCATGTTGGAAGTGTCTGATGGGAGAAAAACAGTGGAGAGAGAAAGGATAATTTTGCTTTGTATCTGTTAATAGAATTATAATAGTGAAAACACTTTCACATTTACTTTATTTCCTAGTGAAGCTAATGTGATAATATATCTAATACTTGCCAAAAAGTATTAATATTTTAGCAGATTGTTTAGTAAAAATTATATTTTGGTTTTATTTTCCACCTGGTATTATATACTAATAGGAAAATACTGGATTGACCCAAATATTGGATGTCCTTCTGATGCCATTGAAGTTTTCTGCAACTTCACTGCAGGTGGTCAGACGTGTTTAACTCCGCTCTCTGTGACCAAGGTATGCATTGCTTCCAGAGAGACTGTCTCTGTACTTAGAACTCTGAGCAAATGAATGCTTATTTACTTAACTGGTGAAAAGATGATAGATTTCAGGGGATGGGTGGTATGTGCATCTTTGTAGAAGGACACATTATGCATCCTGCCACAGAATTTACAGATTTTCTGCAGACAATATATGTTAGTGCAACTCCTACTCAATTCATTTCCTCACCTCCCCTGATAATAGAATTATTTTGGTTTGCTTTAGACATAAACATAAGCCTGAAATGCTTCTAAGCTACATTAGTAACTCATCAAACAGGGCATTTAAGCATAGAGATGCTGAGGTCATTGCAATGGGGAGGAAGAAAATGATGACTGCTTTTCAACACATAGCTACTTTTAAATGCTATTAGGCAGAGACTGGTTTCCTTTGTATCATTAGTCCATGTTCCTCTTTACATGTTGTCCTTAAACCCTTGGGAATAGAAATTTTACATTTGTGGAGTTTTGCATATACACTGTAGTTATTGAAAAGCAACAGAAGACCATAACGTTCCTATATGTATTCCTACATTTTGATGATCCCTGAATATAATCTAGTCTTGGAGAAATTATTTTTGAGTAATAAGTAACTATATTTTCTGTCTAAAATCAAAGTATGCTTCTGAACATTTGGACTCTTAATGAGATGTAAATATTGCCAGAACCTGTGGTCTAAGAAGACTAAACAGCAGAATGATGTGGCTGCAATTAAAACACCGCTGCTGCTATCTTTGTTCGAATCACATAATCATTTGTTTCAGTTTCCTTATTTTAAAATAGTGTTTTCTGCCCAGCTGTGTTTCAACAATGTGGGAAGCATTAGAAAATGTTTATATTTAAGCTTTGAAAATGTCCTATAAAAGCTTCTGTTTATAGTAATCTCTGTAATAAAACCCAGCAGCTCTCCTGAAAAAGCTAAACGTGCTCTTTGGCATCAATCCCAATGTAAAAACATGTGTACATGCTCCCATGCCTGAACACCACAGATGTCTGTGCATGTCACCCTGCGTTGCTGTGGCCATTCAGCGTAGTCCAGCTCTTAGTCTAACTGTACTTTTCTCTTGGAATTTAGCTGGAGTTTGGCATTGGAAAAGTGCAGATGAACTTCCTCCATTTGCTGAGCTCGGAAGCAACCCACAGCATCACAGTTCATTGCCTGAACACACCAATGTGGGGATTAAATAAAGCAAGTGGACAGAAAACATCTGTTAGCTTCAAAGGATGGAATGGTCAAATATTTAAAGCAAATACGCTACTTGAACCGAAGGTGCTTATGGATGAATGCATGGTAAATACTTTTTATCACTAGCATTATTGAAACTGTAATGGAGTTACTATTTAGACATTATTAACTTTCTGCAAATAACAATAATTTAGAGTTACATCCCTTTAATCTTCTTAACTGTTCTGCATATGTCTCTAGATGCCAACTTTTTGATACTGAATTGAACATGTATTGCAGGGTGTCTGTATTTGCTGTTTGCGTTGTGTCAGGTATTTCAAGACTCTACTAAGACACTGGAGAAGAGATCAGAGCAGAAATAAGGGGGCCCTCCAGGAAACTTTAGGATCTGTTACTCTCAGAATGAAAATTCAGGCTTCAGTTAAGTGTTCCGTTGAGGCTATCGAATACAAAATCTCAGGTTCAAACAGACTGGAAAAAGACAGAGAGTGGGTTTATTGAGGTGTTTCAAAGCTGCTATGCTTCCAACCTTCATTAGCACACACTAATGAGATGCTCTACCCTGTGTCATGCAGATAAGGTATGGCCATTGAAGCTCCTTCTCCCCACCTCCCAGTCTGTTTGGGACTGTTTTAATCCCTAAGAAAAATTAAGGCATACAATGATGGCTATTGAGAAGTGCCATTTTTCTGTGAGATTCTGTGAGGTCTGCCACTCTCTGTGGGAAACGATGTATCATACAGATCTGCTGCAGAATCTCACACCTTTTCCCTTCTGCAGGGATACCACTTATCAGTGGTGTCCACTGTACTTGATGGTTTTTATGAATGGAGCGACTGCAAACATCAAGACACTCCCAGCTTCAGACAATGTTATGTTATTTTACAATTTTCATGAGGTATCAGTTTTTGCTGGTGTTTTTAAAAGATCAGAATAAACAGTTACAAAGTTCATGGCAAAAGTGCAGTTCTCATTCCCCATGAATTATTCTTCAAGGGCCTACAAAGTCATTCAAGTGTCTGTAGAGTTCATAACCTGAGACCTACTGTTCAGATCTGGAGATGAATTTATTAAGAGACCTAAGAGTTTTTATCAGCCCCAGACTGTTTGCAAAGTGACAGGCACTCTGCTCTGAGCTGTGTTGTGCTGTGTCTGCAGCCACCCCAGACGGATTCCCAGCTGGGCTTTTTTCCAGTTAGAGTTTTCCCAGGAGTGCCCGTGGTATTGCACAGGAGGAACAGCGCTTGTTCAGTTACACCGTTTCTTCAGGAACTGCTGGGAGAAGAAATGCTTCTGTACACTTCTCTCACTCTCTAAGTACAATTTCCATTTGTGTTTTGAAGCCCATCTTTGGTATGAATCTAATATCCCTCCTCTGTGTGTTACAGATTGAAGATGGCAGCTGGCATAAGACACAGTTCTTTTTTCACACTCAGGACACAAATCAGCTTCCAGTTGTTCAAGTTGACGCACTTCCTCATCTCAAACCAGGGCAGCAGCACTTCATAGAAAGCGGTTCAGTGTGCTTCCTTTAAGGTCTCTGTCTTGGGTTTTTTAGGATCAACATGGAATCGCTGTATAGATTGAATGCAAAATTACTAGGAAACTGAAGAATCGTTTTAAACAGTGTTGGTTAAAGAAGAAAAAAGACTTCTTCCTAAGGAGAAATGGCATTGAAAAAGAAAGAAAAGACTACAACAATTTTCAAAAAGTACTTAAAAAAAAAAATTTGTTGGTGCTTTCTTGCATAATTTCCTGGAACTGAGTATCCAAACATGGAAATTTTCAGGACCTCTAGTGCTCTTCTCTTAGCAACAATCTCTAACAGCACTGCAAAAAAATCATCCCAAGGAAAGCCAGAGACATACAATACTAAGGAGCAATACTGGTTAATGCTCCTAAATGTGCAATAGCTTATATATATAAAGTGAATTATGCCACAGTACAATACATCTTCCTTTCTTAAACATTGTTTTATTCTAGTCCTTTGTGGACACATACATCTTAACAGATGGCACACTACCTCTTTTGTGTTTCCTGTCCACGTTGCCTTGGTGCTCGCTCTTTGTAACACAAGGTCCTGTGGCCTTGGCAGAGATTGAGTCCCTTTCTCTTTCAAACTGTATGTGCTGGTTACATCAGGATATGTTTCTGTTGTAAAGGTACTTGTTTTAAATCGTGGCTCACATACTTCACTACAATGAAAACATTTATTTATGTGGATTTCTTTAAAATATTTTTGTGTACTGTTGTGGAAACGGTATATGAGACGGCACATTGTATATGATGCATATAGTCAGAACAGTTACCTTTATAGCCATTGTAAAAAATGTTGTAGTAGAGCTACCGACAGTAGTTTTGAGTTTTAGATTCTGTATTTCAGTTAACGTTTCTAATGCCAAAGGCATCCTAAGACTGATATATTGTGTATATATTTTGTAACTTGGGAAAAGTATCTACTACAGCCTTCTGAAGGGCTGCTGTTAAATTATAATCAGTATTTCCTCAACCTAAAAATTCAATTTTTTGCAAAGTTATTAGATCATTTGGGTTTTTTTAAATTAAGCCTAAATTTTTCAACCATTTTTTCTGATTATTATTAAAAAAAATAATTTTACCATTAGGAAAAGCACTCTTTACAATGATAAACCTCTATCTATTACCAATCCAAAGTGTGCTCAGTAGTACGTGGGAAGGTGATTCCAGACTATTCTGGGGAGCAGGGGAGCGTTCAAACTTGTTTAACTGTCTCCATCCACAGGAAACATGCTTACCAAAGTATAATAAAATAAGCTTCCAAGCTCTCTGTGTTTTACTGTTCTGTTTTGTTTTGTATTGTTCATTCTTAGTAAGGACAAAAATCCTCTAGAAGGGTATTTGTCAGGTGGCAGTGCTTCTTTTTGCAAGGGCACATGCACATGCTTCATGCTATGGAATACTGCAGGAGTGATAGTGTTCTGCTTCATTTTTATGTCTTCTTGCCCCGTTTTGTAAAATGTAACATACAATATGTGCATTTCTGTAACTGAGGCAAAAAAATTGCATGTCCTGTGCAGACAGCACAGTGACCTTGTGCCGTGGGATGCTGTACTCTGCAATTAATTTCTTCATGGTTCCTGAGGTGGTCACCTGCTTTGCTACCCTTCACTTTAGAGCAAGCCCTGAGCTAAACTACAACCGTCTTATCTAGAATCCTTTTCTCCGTTGGTCCTCTTATTTTTCATGCTTAAAAATCCGCTAAAAACAACCTTGGAACAGCCTCAGGGAGGAGGAGTAAAGCCTAAAGCCTCCAGCCCTCTCTTAGCGCCGCAGATAGGGGGGCGGCTCCCGCCTCCGGCGCCTGCCCCCCGCATGGGCCCAGCCCCGGCACGGAGGCGCGGCCGGAGGAAGCGGCCACCAGGCGGCGCCCCCGCCCGGTAAAAGCGGCGGCAGGGCCGGGCCCGCCCCGGCCAGGCCAGGCCCGTCGGGCACCGCGTGGGGAGGCGGCGCCGCGCGGCCATGGCGGAGCTGGGAGACCCTGGGAGCCCTCGGCGGTCGGCGGGCGGGCGGAAGATGTCCCTGCAGAGGTAGGGGCGAGGGCAGGGTGCCGAACCGCGCTCGGGAGCGCCCCGCGGCCGGCTGGGCTTCGGGAGCGCCTTGCTTGGGCTGCGGGAACAGTCGGGGCCGCCCGCGGGAAGGGCAGCGCCGGCCCCTCCGCTAGCAGCGCCGTCTACGAGGGCCTGCCCGGGCAGCTCAGCGGGGCCTGCTGCCGGCCGCGCCTCCGCCCCGGCCGGGCCCCAAGGAATGCAGGTGCCCGAGGTGCGCGGCATCGCTGTGTGTGCCCTGCAGCCCCCCGCCTTCTCTCCTCTCCGCAGTGCGTTCCGAGAGGAATCGCTTCCCTGCGGCGTTACCGAGACGGGACGGGGCAGAGCCGTTTTCCTGTGAGCGAGGGGCTGGCTCCTGGGCGTGGGGCGAGTTCTGTGCCGGGACAGCGCCTGCTCTTGCCCGTTAACCGGGGTCTGCACGCAGGGGGCCTGTGGCGAAGGCTTTCCGGCCTTGCAGCTGAACCACAGATGAGCGTTGGGCGCTGTGGGGATGCTCAACAAACAGTAAAAAAAACTGAATCCTTGTTTAGAGTAATTCCACTTTCTGTTTCGCAGTGTACGAATCGCCTTTTTTCTGTCCTTGGGATACTTCATGATAGCAGTTTATATATATACATATATATATATATGCAGTCAGCGAGCACATGGCAGGGAGAGCAAGAAGAATAATTTGAGGCTTGAGGCAAAATAATTTGGCCTTTAGTAGTGGGAAGTGGTGGGTTTGTGCCATTCTTGAAAACTTTACTGATGCAGGGGCAGGATTATTTCCCTTACTCACGCGTTGAAGTTAGTGTAATGTGACAGTTGTTTCAGTTAATATATCAAGAACTGCTTCCTAAGAATAAAAGAAAGTTCTGTTGTAATAGCCTAGTGAAAAAGCATATAATATTTGTAGAGGAATATTTTTTTCCTTTTTAATGAGATGATATTTGTTAGCTGTATTCCTAAAGCTCACCCATTGTACCTGAAAGGTACTCTGGCTTTAGGGTTTGCACTAACAGCTGGAAGAAGTTCAGCTGACTATATTGACATGGTTTCTGTGTTTTGAAAAAAAAAAAGGGGATGCAGTGTTCAAGTCATAGTGTGAATCCTTGACATTTTATTTTCCATCTGCCTAAAACTGGGAGCAATTATAAGCCAGCATGGCACAATGCACATTACAGGTGATGTAAATGGAGAAAAACACTGAGAACCACCAGCCCACGAAGCATAAACTGACACAGCCTTGCTGAGCTTCCAGCTCTGCAGTTAGTGTGAGATTTTTTTGTCTTTCAAGCACCTATACTGTGTTTTAATATAGGTAAGGCTAGTGATACTCACCATAGCTTGCATTGTTTGAATTGACAGCATAGTGTCTGAATGTTGAGCAGGCACCTTCCCAGGCCAGTCAGGCACAAAGATGCCGCTTTATTAAGAGGTATTTTTTACTTCTTTCAGGTGTGAAACATGTAGTGAAGAGGAAGCTAAGTACAGATGCCCACGATGCATGAAATACTCATGCAGGTACCTCTTACCTGAATTAAACTGGTTTTTGTTATTTCCCCACTTGTGTTGAATGTGGCATGTTAATGTGGGGTTTTTTTGTCATTTCAGTCTATTTTGTGTAAAGAAGCATAAGCTCGCACTGAGCTGTAATGGAGTCAGGGATAAAACAGCATTTGTCTCTGTAAATGAATTCACTGACTTGAACCTTCTGAGTGGTAAGAATATTCCTTCTTCTTTTTAAAATTCACTGGTGTTACTAGTTTAGCACTACAGTTTTCCTTGTTCTGTTTTTTACCTTCAGATTATCGTTTCCTGGAAGATGTAGGAAGGACAGCTGATGCTGCGGCTCGACATCCTACTATGCATAGTCCAGCAACCAAAAAACTTGTAAGTTTTAAATTAGCAGATTGCTCTGTTGGAGAGAGTTCACTGCCTTTGAATTCCCACTGATGCAGTCCCACTCCACATTTCAGAGCTGATAAATCTCTTATGAAGCTACAAACAACCCTGCATTTTAGAGACAAATCAGAAGTCCTTGGGTTTCTGTAATAATAATATTGCTGTCTGTGACCAGTTGTTTAGAAGAATAGGGTGCTAACAGTTACACGTTCTTAGGATTGATGTGTGACCACTCTGGCTGTTTGATGAAAGATGTGTGTTAAAAAGTTGGAGTGTTTCCTCCCACTTCCACAACTGTTTTGAATTTTTAAGTACAGAATTCCCGACTAAACAATGGATTTATTAATTGCTTAAAAATTATTACACGCTTCCCAAATGAAGGCAGCTAGAGCTTTGCAAAGACTAAATCTAAGCAACGGTGAAGGAAAAGTCAGCCTTCTAAGGTTAAGAGGGCATTTTTGTTGAATCTCCTGCTATTCCAGTAAAGCATTAATGAGATTGTACAAACGTGTGGCATTTCCTGAAAATCCTATGACAATAAACTGTGAAGACCAAGATCAAGAGGAGAAAAAACAAAACAACCAAGAATCTGCTCTAGAATACTCGACTTGGTGATACATTGATATGGCACTGAAAGGCGTCAGCACCATGTTTTTTTTTTACAGTCTTGTGAAGATATCTTTAATTATAGTGCTAAACTCATCGTGTTGATGACGGAGTAGAATCATAGAATCGGTAAAGTTGGAAATGACCTTCAAGATCATCAAGTCTGTATTGGGTCTGACTGAGCTGGAGTTCATTTTCCCCATAGCAGCCCTCTCAGTGCTGTGCTTTGCACTGAGAGCTAGAAAGGTGCTGTCTGCTAAATACTATCAGGTCCACTAAACCATGTCCTGAAGTGCCACATCTAGATTTTTTGGTTTTAATACTTCCGGGGATGGTGATTCCACCACCTCCCTGAGCAGCCTGTTCCAAGGCCTCACCACTCTCTCAGTAAAAAAATGTTTCCTAGTATGCAACCTAAACCTGCCCTGGTGCAACTTAAGCCCATTTTCTCTTGTCCTATGACCAGTTACCTGGGAGAAGAGACCAACACTCACCTCACTACAGCACTCTTTCAGGTAGTTGTAGAGAATGATGAGGTCTCCTCTCAGCCTTTTCTTCTCTAGACTAAACAATGCCAGGTCCCTCAGCCACTCCTCATAAGACATTTTCTCCAGACTCTTCACCAGCTTCGTTGCCCTTCTCAGAACTCTCTCCAGCAACTCAATGTCTTGTGTGGTGAGGGGCCCAGGACTGAACACAGTACTTGAGGTGTGGCCTCACCAGTGCTGAGTACAGGGGCATGATCACTTCTCTCCTCCTGCTGGCCACACTGGGTCTGATACAGGCCAGGATGTCCTTGGCCTTCCTGGCCACCTGGGCTTGCTGCTGGCTCATGTTCAGCTGGGTGGCAACCAGCACCTCCAGGTCCTTTTCTGGCAGGCAGCTTTCCAGCTACTCCTCCCCAAGCCTGTAGCATTTCCTGAGTAAACTCAGAAGACTTGAGCTTTCTCTCAGGCTGATGCAATACACTGCATGTCTATGTACTTACCACCATGCTGTCTTGAACACTTGCTGAAGATGGTGAGATGTTACATAACAGATTTTAGTGTGAGGTACTGGGCTCATGTACAGGGTGATATCCTTAGTGTTACTTTCAAGTCAGAATATGTCAGAGTGGCTGAGGTGGTGTGTGTACATCCCTTCTGCTGGTGGGGCTGTAGCCCAAAGAACAGCTCCAGGGATGGTGTTACACCCACAGTGGCAGGCTGTGGCTTTCACAATACGTTAACGTACTTTAACTATAAGGAGGTTGTTGGCATGCTGGTTTTTAGCCATGGGAAAGTTTCACTTGTAAAAGTTTCAGATCATTTCTAGACTTAATTTGTTAACGTCTGTGGATGCTGAAAAGCTGCTAGCAGAGGAATTTTCCTAGGTTCTCACAATATTTGGTGAGAGCCCTGCCTTTCTCACACGTGTTATGAGAAACAGTAGGATGGTTTTGTAAACTAGACTAACACCTGGTGTTTTGCTAAGTTCTGTTTATGGTACATTGTAAAAATATTTTGAAATGGGTGCTGTAGGACTTTAGCCAATCACCCTAGGAGATGGGTGATCACTGACCAATCGTCCTATGGGGCTAGGGTATATAAAATGTGGTTGTAAATTAATAAAGTTGCTTCTTTTGCCTGCTCTTGCTGAATTTATATGTTGCTGCATCTCTCCCCTCCCGGCATAAACAGCAACAAACGTCTTCATCCATGATGTTTTTATAAGAAGTAAAAGAAAGTACTTCATTATTATGGCCTTTTCTAGAATTTTTCTGTCATTCCTGTCAGCATTAACTCATTTATTGTTTGGCTTTCATGTTTTGACTATGTTATTCAGATTATGTTAGGGTTTTCTTTAAGTTGCTTTTATTTTTTTTTATAGTTATATTGCTTGAGAAACAAAGCTCGAAAATGCGATATTGACCTGAGGACACTGCCCATTGGATTCACAAAAAGAAGAGAAAATTCAACCACCTTCAATGGCACGTGAGTCTTCAGTTGGCTACAGACAGCAGTATTTTGTTTTCACTGAGTGCGTAACAATGAAATCTGAATTCATACCCGTATTCTCCCATTTAAAAGCTGTTAGATGTATGATTTTTTTACCAAAGCTATCTAGTTCTGATATTTTCCAGCTCAGTTTTAACAGCCTGTGCTGTTCATGCTTTATATTAAAAAGTACCAGCATTGAAAAGCAGGAGGAAGAATCAGTGCTTTTGTGTTTTTTCCATCTTTTAATTAACACTGCGTTTTGTTACTGGAAAGAGAAAACACTTCTTTAAAGGTTTATAATAACTGATGTAGAATGATTGCAAAAATCCCTCTCTCTGAAAAAGCTGACTTGAAATCTGAAAGAGGAGCTTTCAATATAGTTATCTCTGTTGTGTGCTGTGTTAGGAGTTGCTGTGCTGGAGGATGTGGATGTTTGATAAGGCGCAGATTAGAGACAAGTGCAGACAGGCAGATAAGAACTCAGGAAAAAGACTAAGAAGACTTTAAATCTTCCCTTTATCCACTCTGATATCTTGAGTTTGCATTTTAAAGTATTTTCATAGTAAAAATAAAATTAAAATTGCAAAGTATTTTCATTGTGGCAGGAAACACGTCTAGCGTTCAGCTTGGTGAGCAAATGTAAATGCCTTCTGAGCTCCTCACAGCCATCACCCCTGATGGCTCGGCTTGTTTTCATCATGGCCTCTGCTTTGGTGGCAAGTTCTGCTTTCAGGATGGATTTTTCCCTGTATCTTCTGAGCTGTACAGAACGTGATGTCAAGCAGGGCAAGGGGCCAGAGGCTGGACACTGAGGATCCACCAGGTGTCTCTCTCTGACCAAGTAATAACCAGTCTGAAAAGCTGCTCCATGGGCTTGCCTGTAACATCTCTGCTGTTCTGGGTCAGGGGGGAAGTAATTTTTTTTGCTTTTGCAAAAGATTTTTAGCAGAACATTGTCACGGTTTATGGTCAGGGCAGCTTGTTAGTCTCTGTCATGCTTTCTGTTACTCCCGCTTCTCTCCAAAGGGGAAGAGAAAGGGAATAAGGGAGAGAGACTCAGCGATTAGAAAAGGAAACTGGAGCAGCCTTGATGAAAATAATAATAATGGAATATATACAAATCTACACAAAACCAGTATCAAACCCAACTGATGGCAGTTACCATCACCACTGATGGTGTGGAGTAGGCACTGGGAAAGTCCCAGACTGGGCCCAGTGACAGATGGGAACTGTGTTCAGGAGCTGTATTCTGGTACCAGATTTGGGATCACGCAGATCAGGATCAAAGGCAGAATGGACAGAGTCCCCATTGGATGCTGGCCAGTGAAGAGAGAAAGAAGCCAGAAGAGCCGAGCTGAGCAGGCTTGACTCTTGTCATCCCTCAGCTTTATACCAAATACATCTATGGGATGCAGTCCCTCACTGGTCAGTTTGGGGTCACCTGTCCTGGCTGCTCCTCCCTGCAGGTGCCGCTTTTTACTTTCTGCATCCCCACCGTGGTGCACAAGATCCAGCAGTGGCCTTGGTCTGCACCCCAACCCTTGGTGCTAACTCTAAACGTGGGGTGTTACCACTGCTAGGAGCAGACACTGCCTGTGAAAACATGATGCTAACTTCAAACAGTGCAGTTAGTTAGAAGAACTGATCTGAAAAGTAAAAGTCACTGAAAATAATTAGTTCTGTTCTTACTCAAATCTGGACAAATATAAAGCATAAAAGAGATGCAGAAGTGTAACCTTTTAAAGTTACTTAATTTACTGGTTCTGCTAAAGAAAACCCAGGCTTGGGCCTATGGAAAGAAAGGAAATCTGGGGCATTTTCTCCTCCCTGTACCCCGGATTTATACATCACTGAGGATTTCCCCTCAGAATAGACTTGGTGGTAGCCCCAAACCTTGCAGGTGTTAGTCACATGAGCAAAGGCTGTCTGCCCCTGCACTGGCTTTTCCTTGGCCACATGCTTTATCTTTTAGAGATACCTTGTGCTAATCTCATGCTGTTGAAGTATCTCTTGGAGAATTTCCTTAATGTTGTGGATAAACCAACATAAGCACCCCTAGGGAGTGCAGGATAAGGAGTAGTCTCTAATAGCCAGAGCAAGTGCAGAAAGCCCAGGGGTGCTGGGACCAGTAGGTAAGAGAAGGGCAGAAGAACAGATAAGGCACACACATACAGGGAGGTTTGATGCCAGTGGGAAGATCCTAGGCATGGTACAATGTGGTGCTGACAGAAATTTGCCTCCATGTACCATGTTTTTCAGTTATTTTTCTCTAGAAAGCCTTTTTTTTTGGGGTATATACTGAATATATATATACTGAATATATATAGTTAGTGTTGGGAACAAATTAAGCTTTAAGCAGATTACACTTCGAAGTGTATCATGTGTTTTATGTTGTTTAACAGAAGCAGATTTAAAAACTAAGAGGGTGGGTCAAGGAAGGTGTCTTATTGGCAAACAGGCATAGAACTATTTCTCTGTCTGTCATAAAGTCCTGGGATATTTTGTTGTTGTTTCAGAATGCAAGTCTTTCTGGGTCTTCAACATCCCATCAGAAAGAACATGATAATGTTCTTTGTTCTCAAGAGTATAGGAAATAACAGTCTCTTTCCTGTAAAGGCTGTCCAAGGATATGGAATATGCTCAGTGAGTACTACACAAAGGACATGTTTCCTCTTTCTCACTGCTACTCTTATTCATACAGCAATGGACTGTATTCACTGATGAAGATTAAAAATTAACCTTTGGTTTTGTTTGCTTTTAATCATCATGTTTTGCTTACTGTCCTTAAATGGGTTCCTGAGGAATCAACCCTCAAGTCTGATCAAACCAGCTGAGTATCAGCCATTCAACAACTATCCCATGTGTTTTCTTCACACCTACAACATTTTGTTGAATATTACATTGCCGTGGGATAAAGCTGTGCAAATAATTGCAGTGTATAAGCTGAACACCTGACAGTGGTCAGGGTCTGGTGTGTCTGCTCTTCTGTAGATCTGACCCATTCTCATGCTTTTTGTCAACTGAGACTTACAGAGAGGTTGCTTCAGTGGTGCAGGTTGGAAGCTGCTCAGCATGTGTGGAAAGCTGAGAATAGTCTTCTGTGATGTCCTCTGCACTGCTTCCATGTGAGCCAAGCTGTTAGGCTGTACAAGGCAGGAATGAGTGTAATCCAAAACTAGGAAGTACAAGATGTATCCTTGTGTCATCCTCTGCCCCTGCCAGCTCTGGAGGACAGATCAGTGGTGTTTTGGATGTGTTAACCAGACTCTTCGTTTCCTGGTTTTCATTAGTTTGTTTTGCTGAATTCTGTCTTGTGAAAGCATGCATGCCAATGCTGGGCAACACGTGGATTAGACTAAATTGTAATGTTTAGTATCTGGATAATGGAGAGTCATTAGAAAGTAGAGTCTGAGTCCAGTTTGTGAACTCGTGGTACACGTGACTTAGAGGTGGTTTAGGATGGCTTATTTGCATATTATTTTTCACATGCTGCTTGACCCAACCTTTCCTGTGGTTTCTGTATTTTCCAATAGGAGTGATAGCTCCTCATCTGGACCTAGCCATGGACTTGGGGTGGCCAGCTGAGATAGGGAACCTTTGGCCAACGGGTGGAGAATGTGACCAGATTGGGATCAGGGCTGAGGCAGCAACCAAGGGCTGGGGCAGAAACTGGGGAACTCCAGCCAGAAGGTCAAATGGTAAGAGTGGAGCTCCATGGCTCCTGCTTCTGGGGTGGGAGATGATGACAGCAGCTAGATGCTGAAACGGGGCAGGGCAGCACCCTCAGCTCTGCGGTCTGTTCTGCCCTGCTCCCACCCTCCCTGCTGCATCTCCACCCAACATCCTCCTCACTCTGCTGACAGCACCTCCCAGACAAGGTTCTTCTTACCTCTCCTCCCCGCCAAGAGGAGTCAAGAGACTTACGAATCTCCTCCTGGGTGGACCAGATGATCTGTGTGGGAGAAGAAGGAATCTTTTCTGTTACCTCTCTTCCTGAGTCAATTCTGAGAACAGAGTACAGTAGCTTTTCAGAACATCCCTGCCTGAAGATGAGTACTGACTGAGGTCTGTGCCTGATAATCCTTTGTTTTTAGCAGTTAAAATATTTCATTCGCATGGTGAATCTGATGGTAATTTTGAGTATTTGCAGAACTTACAGAGCACAGTAGTTTTATTCTTTAAAGATAATTACAGTTGGGGTCGCTTGTCCTTGACAGTGTCCCTTGGATTTACACAGGACTCTCAGTTCAAGCCTGGCATGTTGTATTATTGCGACACATATGGTTAGTAACATCTCCTGCTGTTGGGAGGCCCCTTGGTAGAAGACCATGTGTGTTACAAAGGAAGCGCACTTCAGTTTCTTCATTGATTGTCTTGCTGTTTACTGTAACTAGGAAACATATGAACTTCCAGTTCAAATATTTCAGTTTTACTGTTTATACATCAGATCCAGGAATTAGCTTGATGAAGTTTCAAAGAAAACAAGAGCTGTCCTCTTTTGCATGCTGTTAGAAGTGTAACAAAGGTACTTTGGCACTAGGAGCATGGGAGGGTGTGGTGTGAAATCATCACACCTCCAAGTGTTCTCTTAATTGAGTTTGGTTGTTTTTTTTTTTTTTCAATTCACAAGAGAATCTAGTCATTTACTTGGGCTGAATCTTCATTGCTTAAGAAAGCTAAGAAAGCCATTATTGTCTGAAGGTGTAGATGCCAAATGCCCAGTATTTCCTTTAAACTTGGTACATTAGGAAAGAATACTGGCTGTTGTCAAATTAAGTGGTCCTTCACTAAACTTCTTTTTTGTTCTTTTCAGCTCTTTTATCAATTCAGAATGACATAGACAGGAAATACTACAGTATTTGCACTTTCATGTAAGATGTCCTGTGTACTATTTTTAAGATTATTAATTGCTAAATAGTAACAAATTCATCAGTGACTAGCTATCTTTGACAAGCTGGCAGAGAAGTACTTCTGCAGAGTCAGAACTGCAGTTGGTATCTTGAGATGTGATAATTTGGAAATTTTTGTCAGTATGTATTTTATTTGACATATATACACACACACATTTTAGAAGGTTTTATGTACATAAGGGGTTTTTTTTACGTGCAGAAAACATTTTACTGCAACCTAGGCAAAATTCCCTGTTCAGAGGAAACCTAGGTAAGAAAGTTAAGCTTTATGAGACATTTCATAAATGTTTTAAGAAATACATAAACATTGGACACTTCTAAAAATCTGCCAAGGCGTTTAACTAGTGTGTCCAAGTCCCAGAATCCTTTGTAAATCTGTCCTTTAATTCCCAGCAGTTCTACTGCTTATACCCACAGTACCTGGAGCTTCTCCTAGGTACTGCATTAACTGTAAACCCTGGTGAGAATTTTTGCAGTCATCCTGGAAGTCAGCTGGAGGTAACAACCACTTTGTATTTACTGTTGCTGTCTTTCTAACACCATAAATAAAAATCTTTCAGCTGTTGCTATGACAAATTTAAAAATCATTTACATGTAGTAGAAGACTGTAGAAAACTACAGTTGTTTATAGAAAACAATTTCATGAAAGTTTTGGGAGAAATGAAAGGGAGACTTTGCTTTAGAAGAATAATTTAGAATAATTGCAAACCAGCCTGTGAAGTTCTGAACAGAATCTGCAGCTCCATCTCACGCAGGGCCAGAGGTGCGTGGCTCTTGGCTTTCCCTCTGAGCAGTTTCCGTGCTTCTGAAGTAGCCAGAAATGGGATGTGAAGCCAAGCAATGCAGGGATGGGCTATGATGCTGCTTTTACTGACATCAACGATGTGCTTGTGCCTCATCCAGATCTCTGACATTTGGTAGTTTTGTAGTCCGTGCCTTGGTATTCAAGAAAACCGTGGAGTGGCTTTCCATGGCAGGTCCCAAGCAGTACGGAACACTTCATGCAGTGAGCTCTTACTCAACTGCAGATGACTTACTCAATTAAGCATTTTTATTTGTAAAATGAACATAGTACATGTCAGTTGTATTTGAAGGAAATGCTACCCCAGTGAGCCATAATGGAAAATGAAGTCAGTGAGATCTGGAGCCAGAATACGTAAATCTAATCAGAACTCGTGAAGCAATTTTGCTAGCATCTACAGCTGACACACAAGTTCTCTAACGGGGCAGAGAATAGTGGTGGTGAGGGATGCTTCACTTCAATAACAGGCATCCAGCAGGTTGTTTTTCAGGGCTTCATTGTACAGCAAAGAGTATGAGGCTGTTCCAATTTTGAGCTTCTTTTTTCCTTGCCTCCTCCTGCCATATTCCTTATCTTACTTCTTTCTGCTTGCCATTTTATTTTCAGGCAAGAGTGCTTTGAAGAGGGATGAAGTAATTAAGTGGAGTTTTGATATTAGCATGCTGAAAAAAAAATAAAAATCAGCACTCCTGTTTTTTTCAAAGTGAATCTTTTTGACAAGGAATGATCTTTTTGACTTCAGTGTTCAGAATCCCTGATTCGTAGCTCTTTCTGAGCATGTGCCATAGACTAGATTGTGCCTGGAGGGGCAGGGAGGGCAATAGTCTGAAAAGAGCCCTCTTCAGCTGAAGTTACAGCTGCAGTGATGAGCAGAGTCTGCCTCAGTGAGCCCACAGGGAACTGCTCTTGCACGTGAAATCAGAATGGGCTGTATGATGACCATTTCTGCAGACACACACAGAGTCTTCATAACAATAGGTAGCAGATAGCTACCTGGAAAATAGCTTTTTGAAGTGCCTGGGTTAGAGGCAAGCCCTCTAGACCACATACATGTTGCTGTGGGCTGTGTCACAGTTTGACTGCTTCCACTTAGGAGAGGAAGATCTGCAGTACTCCCATTGCTTTTGTCTTGATTTAAAATTTTGACAGAAGGTTGTATTGCAATCAGGTTTGGTCACTTAGAGTAGATAAACATGGCCTGCTTGGCAAAATTGTGGAAGATGATGAGTTAAATGAAAAAAATGCTAGAAAGCCTCATTTTAGTTGATAAACATAAAACAACAACTTCACCTTGTCATTTAAGGAAGGCTTTCTCATTCTCAGCTTTAACAAACATGAGCAGATAGAGGGGAAGAATCAGAATGCAAGATACACAGCTCTCCTGAGTCACATGTTGGTTTGGGGACCTTGGCCTTCATTAGTTCTTTTTATTCTAATTATTAGCTGCTTGGAACTAGGCTTCTTGCTTGTTCTTTGGTTGGTGGGGTTTTTTTTTGGTAAACACTTAACACTTGTGATTTTACTTAGACTACAGGAAGTAGAGTTCAGCTGTAAAGCTCAGTTTTCTAGGAGTAACTAGGTATGGGAATGATTGTTTATTTGATTACAGTACTTTTTATAAAGTATTTGCCTTTAAAACTTTGTATGATAGGTAATTGAACTTAGCAGCTATGTTAACTGTTTTGCTACCAGATCCATGTACACTTGTCTCTGCAGCCAGCTACTACCTGCTGGGTAATGTTTCATTTGCCTGATAAACAAATTAATCAACATGTTGGAACAACACCATATTTACTTTTAATTGCAGTACCAGAATCTTTGCATAATTAAAGTTGATTATTCTGGATATAATGGTTCATGGGCTTTAAGCAGCATTTAAAAAAAAAGGGGGGGGGGGGGGAGTGGAGTGGGGAGGTGGGGAAGTACCATTAGATGTCCCTGTGTTTCACATAGATGCCTGGCCTCTGATTTCTAGATGGTAGTAGTCCCCTCCTTCCTCTTGCAAATCATTGCTGTTTATCATGAGTGCAAAATTCTGAACCAGAGCAAAGGGCCATGCACCTCCCTTCCAGATTGTTTTTTCTTAGAAGATTCTTTCAGAGAGTGCTACACTTGCCATACCAAATGGGAGAATTCAAACCAATGAGAGAAAAAATGCTTTGTCTTAAGTCAGTATTGACTTCAGTAGCATTTCTGCAGATGAGTAAAAAGGCAAAAACATTGCCTAATCCAGCAAAATATCTTGCAGGTAATACTGCCTTTCTTAAGATGATATTGCACTGGAACCATGCTTCAGTAGCTTCTATTCCCAGGTATTAATTATGCT
This sequence comes from Todiramphus chloris collaris, assembly GCA_025345505.1. NCBI lineage: Eukaryota > Metazoa > Chordata > Aves > Coraciiformes > Alcedinidae > Todiramphus > Todiramphus chloris. The sequence goes on from JANVCC010000034.1 coordinate 18,050,625, forward strand.
AGCTGAAAAGGTGGGATGAATCTTAAAACTAACCACCTAGGGAAAGGAACATGGCATCAATTTTGGTCTCTACCAAAAGCTTCCTGTAAAACAGTTATTCTTTCTTACTTCTGTTAACCATGTTATGCCAAAGTGCAGCGTCCCTGCCTGTGACACATTTTCTACTGAGACCATCACTGCTGTGAAAAGTTGAGTCTCCTGTTTTGTGTAGAACCTGGCCTCAGCTGGGACCTTCAGCTGGTTTTATTGCACAGGTTTGGCAATCTGTCCTGGATGATATGCTAAAAAAGCAGTTTCATCTTCTGAAATGAAAGGATAGCTGTACATATAGAAAGTCAGCTGGAAGGTCATAGAATCATAGAATAGTTTCAGCTGGAAGAAACCTTCAAGATCATCAAGTCCAACCTTATTCCTAGCCCTATCAAAAACCACTAAACCATGTCCCTAAGCACAACATTTAACTGCCTCTTAAACACTTCCAGGGATGGTGACTCCACCACCTCCCTGGGCAGGCCATTCCAGTGCCTGACAAGCCTTTCTGGAAAGAAATGCTTTCTAATATCCAGCCTGAACCTCCCCTGGTTCAACTTCAGGCCATTTCCTCTTGTTCTGACACTTGTCACCAGGGAGAACAGACCAATTCCCACCTCACTACAACTTCCCTTCAGGCAGTTGTAGAGGGCAATAAGGTCTCCTCTCAGCCTTTTCTCAAGGCTCAACAGCCCCAGATCCTTCAGCCTCTCCTCACAAGACACATCCTCCAAACCCTTTACTAGCTTTGCAGCCTACCTCTGTACCTTCTCCAGCACCTCAAAATCCTTCTTGTAGAGAGGGTCCCAAAACTGGACACAGTATTTGAGGTGTGGCCTCACCAAAGCCGAGTACAGAGGATTGATCCCCTCCCTGCTCCTGCTGACCACACTGTTCCTGATGTAGGCCAGGATGCCATTGGCCTGCTTGGCCACCTGGGCACACTGCTGGCTCCTGTTCAGGCAGCTGTCAGTCAACACCCCCAGGTCCTCTGTCTGGCAGCTCTCCAGCCACTCCTCCCCAGGCCTGTAGCGCTGCGTGGCCCAAGTGCAGGACCTGGCATTTGGCCTTATTGAAACTCGTGGAACTGGCCTTGGCCCAGCGATCCAGCCTATCTAGATCCCTTTGTAGAGCTTCCCTACCCTCAAGCAGATTGACACTTCCACCTAGCTTGATGTCATCTGCAAATTTACCAAGGCTGCACTCTATATCCCCTCATCCAAATCATTGATGAAGACATTAAACAGGAGTGGCCCCAGTGCTAAGCCTTGGGGGACACCACTTGTAACTGGCAGCCAACTGGATTTAACTCCATTGACCACAACTCATTGGGCTCGTCCGTCTAACCAGTTTTTCATCCAGGAAAGTGTATGCCCATCCAAGCCAAGAGCAGTCAGTTTCTCTAATAGAACGCTGTGGGAAACGGTGTCAAATGCCTTACTAAAGTCAAGACAGACAACATCCACAGCCTTGCCTTCATCCAACAAGCGGGTCACCCTGTCACAGAAGGAGATCAGGTTTGTTAGACAGGACCTGCTCTTCATAAACCCATGCTGACTGGGCCTGATCACTTGGTTGTTCTGCATGTGCTGCATAGTAGAACCCAGGATGATCTGCTCCATCAGCTTCCCTGGTACTCCTTTTTAAAATGCGAAATGGTGTTGATGAGTTAATTGGTGATGTCCTACCTGTATTTGTAAGGAACAGATTTTCGTCCCGTGAGGGCTTGAAATTCAGCAGGGTGTGGGATCATTGCATCGTTCAAAGTGCAACTCAGCTTCTCTGCACACCCCTTTGACTCTTGGAAAATGTCAATTCAGAAATCTCAGCTATGCATTTTCTTCTGCACCCATGCTATAGGCTGCTAGTCGTTGCCAGCTAACATTAAGAATATGCATTTCTTTTTCATTTCAGGGAGAAAAAGTTCTACTGGCATTTGAAGCTTGTATTTCCTCACTGTCATGCTGAATACACTTTAAAAGGGTAAAGTGCTTGAAAAACAGATTTTTATAAAGTTTAGTCTGCTGAAATTGAATTGCAAGATGTTTTGATCAGTTCTTATTTAGTTCTGTTATGCAAAGTAACTCATACTAGTTTTAGTCTTAATTAAAAGGACGTTTAAATTGAAAAAATACTTAAAGTTATGTGGTCCTTTCCCCTTTGAAAGCAAGCAGGCTTTTCACATCAGGCAAAATGTTTGCTTGCTAGTCCTTTTCTCTGTGTAAACAGAGCAGCTTGGATATTCGTGGTAGCAAGAGTCCACGCACCTAACACATTCCCTTCTCATGGAGCAGACATTCAGCAACATTTGCCATCTCTCGGTCGGCCTGCACACTGGAGCTGACCCTCATATAGGATGAAATGATTGCATTGTTTGCTTTGTAGGAAAACCCACAAGCACATTTTGCAAAGGCCAAAAAAAAACCCTTTTGTTGACAAATCTTTCTCCTTTTTTTCCTAGCCTGCAGGGGAGTGAGAAGTATGCCCTTGTCTACTTCCTAGGGCTGTAGCAACAGCATGTCTCTGCTGCATGGTTAGAAACTGGAGATAGGCATCTGTTTACTCCTTGTCTATGCCAGTGACGTCCCAGTGTTGAAACTGAGATAAAGCTGTCAGTTATCTGTGCTGTATTGGTACACATTTATAATCCTCCCATAAACTATCAGTCGTGCCACTGTAGTGTACAAATACACAGCTTCTTCCAGACGACTCAGATGAGAGATTTTTGTGTACACAATGAACTGTGTCTTACATATTTGATTTTTATCTTTGGTGAAAGGGTTCCTGAGGATAAAACACTTGCTGATATCCTTAAGCCATACATTGATCCCGTGGAGTCAGATCCTGTAGTTTGTCAGAGGTATGTATTGAAAAACTTTTCCACCTACTTCATCTAAAGCACTAATAAAAGAAAGGAACGGTTCTGAGTAAATGGCTTAAACCAGCTGCACTTTCAGCAAGCAGAACCGAGTTACCAGTCACCAGGACATTGTTAATTCCTGTGATGAAAACCATCCTAACACTCACCAACCGACTAACCCTGGAGTGGATCCAGCCACCAACTTTAAATCAGGAAAAGATTAAGAAATTGATGTGGCATAAAGATCAAATAAAACAACTGTAATTCTAAAAAATGTAACCATAATTAACATCAGTGGGGGGTGACAGTGAACCATTTCTTTAGAGGAATTAGAAAAACCTACTAGTAATTAAGCCCTCATTTATAGGAAATACTTAGCATGTGGCAAATTATTGCCTTTATGAAGAAATACATACATTTGGCTGTCGATGTGCAAGAGATAGACATCTCTTAACAGATGATAGGAAGAAGAGTCATTGTACATCATTGTTTCTTCATCCCTGTTGCATATTCTTCTTCTTTTCAGGTTAAAAATCTATACAATGTCTCCTCAGTCGGATGTGCAAATTTTAATGAAAATAGAAAACAGGAAACAAAACTCTGTTAGGTAAGGTGGTTCTTTGGTTTGTGTGCTTATTGATAAAAAAATAGAAAAAAGTAGTAATACGTTTCATAGCTTTAATTTTACAGATGGAGATTACATAATCACATGGATTAAACTTCAGTGAGAAATTATCATCCATTTTAAAAATTATTTGGCAAAACTATTACTTCTTTGCTTTTTAATGTGTCAACACTAAAATTTCTGTGCAGTTACAGAGTAGTCAATTCAGCTGAGTCACACTTGGACAATTTAAGAAGCTAGGGCACCGAAAGCTTCATTGGTGGAGTAGCAAATGTGCCTGTAGCTGAGCTGCTTCAGTAGAAGTCCCTGCAGATGTTACAGTGTCTGCAGCAAGGTTAGGTTTGTGTTGAAATGCTAAATTACTGTATTGACCAGCAGAAATGTAGGCATCTGTTCCCTTCTGCAAGCTCCTCTGTGGATATGTTAACCTCACCAAGGGAATTGAGGTGGTAATTGAGGAGAGCTGTCTTTCTAAATCACTGCAGCAAAAATTCCATGCTTATCAGCATACAGTCTCACTGCATTTGCAATGAAACACTTTTTCTCAGAGTTGCTAGCTCATCACTCTTTGTGTTAACATGTTTTGGGTGTGGCTTTTAAGTCTCCAGAATTCAGACTTGTGCAGAATTGTTTTCTTTGTTTCCAGAACAGCCAATAATCTTGAGTTTCAAAATGAAATTTTAAAGAAATATTTTTTGTTGGTATAAATACCATTTTGAACACTCCACCCTGTTGTCATTGTTACTGAAAAGGCTGTGTATCAGCTTAATAGCATAGCTTATTGTGGTTGACCAGTGATTCCTACTTAAGGTTCTTGAAGTACATTCTTTTACTCAAATGTAACAAATGTAAAGAATACATTTCTCTAAAGCATGGTATATTATTTCTAGGGGGGCGGGGGGGAGGGTATGTTGAAATAATTTTAGTTGTCATTGAGATTCTTGTTTGTGCTGTTTTTTGTGTTTTTTCCCCATTGCTACTCAAAAATATGTAACAAACTTAGAACTTCAAGCCCAAACTCTTCATGGGTTTGATTGCTTTTTTTTTTTTTTTTTCTCTTTGCAGTCTTTATTTGAAATAGGTTGTAACATTTGCCATCAGAATTGTCAGCTAGAAACCTGTTTATTTTAAGTGAAATTAAAGATTACCGAGACATAGTTCATATATACAGGGAGAAGGCACACAAGGCCTAAGCTCAGTTAGAGTTGAAACTGGCCACTGTTGTTTCAGATCACAAGAAGGGCTTTTTTAACTGTGTTAACAGCAAGAGGAGGTCTAAACAAAACATTGGACTGATACTTGTTGAAGATGGTCATCTGACTAATAGGGCTGAAGAAAAAGCGGAGGCATTCAATGAATTTTTTGCCTCAGTCTGTAATAATATTGATAGACCTTGGGCTGCCGAGTCCCCTGAGTCAGAGGACTCATCTGGGAACAGTGACTTTCCATTTGTGGACACTGAAACTGTAAGGGACCAGCTGTATCAGCAGAATGTTCACAAGCCCATGAGGCCTTATGGAATTCATCCCAGAGTTTTGCAAGAGCTGGCAGATGTTATGGTAGAACCCCTCTCAATCATCTCCCAAAGGTCTGGGGCGGTCCCTGCTGACTGGAAGCTAGCCAGTGTTACTCCAGTTTACAAGAAGGGCGTGAGGGAAGACCCACAGAGCTACAGACCTGTCAGTCTAACCTCAGTTCTTGGAAAAACGATAGTGAAGATTATACTGAGTAAAACTGAAAGGTATTTAAAGAATAATGCAGTCATCACGTACATTCAACATAGGTTTACAAAGGGCAAGTCCTTTAATTTGATAGCCTTCTATGGTAAGGTTACCCACCCAGTGGATGAAGGGAAGGCAGTGGATGTAGTTTCTATGGATTTTAGTAAGGCTTTTCATACTGTCCCTCACAGAATCCTTCTGGACAAGTTGTCCAGGTGTGGACAGTGTTCACAGTGTGCTTGTTGAAGAACTGGTTGTGGGGCAGAGCTGAAGGGGTTGTAGTGAGTGGGGCTACATCTGGCTGACAACTGCTCACCAGTGATGTTCCTCAGGGCACAATTCTAGGGTCGGTACTGTTCAATATATTTATCCATGATCTGGATGCAGAAGTTGAATGTACCTTTAGTAAGTTTGCAAAAGGCCTTGCAGAGGAATCTGGATAGGTTGGGTTATGATGAATGGGATGAGGTTTAACAAGTCAGAATGCTGGATTCTGCACCTAGAATGGAGTAATGCCAGCCACAAGTATAAACTGGGAGAGGAGTGGCTGGAGAGCAGCCCTGCAGAGGGGATCTGGGGGTGCTGTTCTACAGCAGGATGAATGAGTCAGCAGTGTCCCATGGCAGCCAAGAAGGCAAACCATATCCTGGGGTGCATCAGACATGAACAGTATTTAGGAACAGGTTCATATCCCCTTCTCAGGAAAATAACTCAGGTTAATGCAGCAAAAAAGGAGAATGCATTCAGCGTGTTACTGCTGTACGTGCTTCTTGCAGTATGTGATTGGAAAGTCAATATTCAAGCAATGATCTTGACTAGTCATTTATACTTTTAAAAAATGAAGTAATTTATACACAGGTGGGTTTTTCCCTGCTATTTTAGTGCTTGGTTTTTCACATTGCATGTTTTAGAAAAGAAGGAAAAATTGCTTTTGTAGTATCAGGTAAAGTTCACCTTTTAATCTTTTAAAGTAAATCATGTAAATTGCATAGAAGGCCTGGGAAAGAAACCAATTTGGTATCGAAGTGGACTATCTCTTGTGCTCATCAGTTTCTTTTGCTACTTAACCATTTTCCTCTTCTGAAATCTGTATATCTCTTCCTTAGCTCACTGATTTGTTGAGAGAGAATTCTTTCTCGTTAAATTACATATGCTTAAGTTTCAGCCTCATCTGTATTCCTAGAGTCAAATACGTTGGTTGATATCAAAGTCACAGTAATTGGCATTTATTTCACTTAGTGAATGTAAAGTTTAAAGTTTAAAAAGAACTGTAAAAAGTTAAAATAGAAAAGCATTTTGTCTTGAGAAATGCAGTTCCTCGGTTGGACATCATGTGAATCTGTTCATATGGAGGAGGTGGAGCAGGCCCAGCTATGGCAGTGTGAGACAGGTCAAGGAAGCAGCATATTGAAAGAAAATTCCTCCTCTGAAAGGGAAGGACAAAGTTTGTCTGAAAGTATGGGACCGCTGTGTCAGCAGAAAAGCATCTTCTGTCTACACAAGCTGTGTCTCTGCCAGCAGGCACTCTCAGCGCCCTTGTGCCAGCGTAGTTGTTGTGACAAAGGCTCTATGAGGGAATTTAAATTTTTACTGTAGTTGCATTACACTTAAGTAAGAGAGAATTTCTTTGGATGCTTTCTCTTTTTGCCTCTCCCGCCAAGTTAAAGTAATTTGATGTTTATGGCTCTCATTCTATAAATCAATACCTGGGATTGCAGTGGTTGTATTTGCAGTTGAAATGGGACTGTCTTGCTACTTAGGGGTGTTCAGTGTAGAACAAAATCTGAGTGCAGGCAGAGCTCTCTTGTGTTTCTTTAGCAAGTGGGGAGCTGTTGACTGCTGGTTTGTGTAGCCTTGAGTGCTGCTGTCAGCTCAGAGTAATTTCTCATCCTGCGCCACTTCATTCTGCATGTTTTTGGGCTGTACGTTCCTGTATGGTAAAATCCTCTTCCGTCACTCTGTGGGTAGACTGGAGGAGTAGGATTGCTGTAGCCTACTGATACATGGAAGTCTACACTGAATGTTGTGTTATCCAAAACTTCCCCTGTGCCCACCAGAAAAATTCCTTCTCCGCAAGCATTGGATAATGGCAAGGCTGTAAATACACGTTGTTGAATCGGATGTTGTTTTTAGGCTTAGCAGAACCTTTTGAAAAAAAAATACTTTCCATAGTTACAATTACGTATCATTGAGGAAGTGTAGTGGTGTTTCAGAGGACATCTAAGCAGGATTATTACGGGTTATAAAATGTTAGACTTCTAGTTTTAAGATAAGTATGTTACAGAAGGATTTTAGTATTTCCTGCAATTGTTTATGAAACAGGAGTTTGTGGTTTAGTTTTGGCTGGCTTCTATGTTTCACAGCAAACAGCTCTTTTAGTTTGAAGGTCCTTTGCAGAATGCTTTAAATTTTTTGGGTTTTCTTTTTTTTCTTTCTCCAGAAGTATGAATTAGCCATGGAGTAGATTTCTGCTTTCTCACAGGAGTTTTGCAGACCTTCTGAAAGCATCTGGAAAATTCACTGGTGTGCAGACATCATGGATAGCTGCCAAGCACCATGGTGCTTGCTTTCTTCTTGATAGGTGCCTTTTGTCATCGGTGGTGACAGTTCTTAGAGAACTTTGTGATAAGCTCTTACTTCTGTCTTCTGTAAAAGCAGCTTCCTTAAAACATGCTTTCAGTATGAATTGCTAGTACTCTACAATTACTTGGAGTAAAATAAAGCGTAATTTCTCCTCGTGCCCTCTCCTCCCTAGCTGTCGCCTAGTGCTCTATAACACTGTAGCTTGATGGTCTTCTCATTAACTGCGCTTTATAAGGAATCTTACGAAGGAGGTTTGAAAAAAAATGACTGTTACACAATTCTCTTCTTCCTTTAAAACTTTGGTTTGGAAAAAATCTGCGTTTGAAGGGGTTATAATAGTTTTCCATTTTGTGGTGCTTGCCTCTATCACCTGTTATGCAATGTTGGTGTGGTTGGTATCCATTCTTCCTCAGATGTAACTATTCCAAGAAAGGTTTAACTGCTGCCTCTTGGATGATTTTTACAGTCTACATTCTTTTATAAAGTAGTCTTTTCTTTCTTCTGGATAAATTAGTGTCCTGACTGTCTTCAGTCCTTTATTTGGGATGCCTTCAAAGTGACTTCATATGGTAAGAGAATTGTTTTTTCCACTAAGGAAAGGAAAGATGCAACTGCCAAATTATACAATCTGGCTTGGGAAATATACCTTCTTATTTTCCCGAGAATCGCCTTATTAGGCTTTGTGTAAAAAAAAACAACACAAAACCAAACCAAAACAACCCCATAAAGAAAAGAATTCCTAAATCTAACACATCCTTGATATTTGTTATAAGTTAATAGTCAGAGTTGTTGTATTTTTTCCGTAACTACAGACATTTAATGAAAAAGTTATTTACTCATCCTTACAAATAAGATGTTCCTATTTCTAGAAGAGAAATAACTGGAACAGCAGTAGATATTTTAATCTAAGAAACAATTAATCAAATCTTAATGAGGTTATCCACACAAACAGAATATCTCTTTTACTGTTGTTTACTGTAACATCTTGCATGAATCTAGCTTAGATAGCTGCCTGGTTTTAAACACATGCAATGAGTCTGGTGGAATTAAAAAATAATGCTTTCTTAAACATCAATGTCTTTTTTATAGTCATTTTCTTTTTTGCCTTTTAATATATTCAGAATGGCTTGTGAACATTGTTGCAGAGTAAGTCGTTGTAGAAGACTTTTTGGGATTTGAAGATAACCAGTAGACACTAACAAAATATTTAGGTGCTTGGAAATTATAGTCTGTTTGGCTTTAAAAGCTTTGCAAAGTACACTACTTTCAGTGGCCCATGTCCTTCAAGGAGCTGGAGTACAGAGCAATGCCAGACTGTACCCTGTAGCTCTCCTGTTGTACAACTGCCACACCAAGGATGAGTACAAGATCTATATCAGTAGTACTGGTACAGCTCATGCTTCAGTTACTCAAAAAGCCAAAAATACCAAAAGCATTTTTGTACCCATTCCAACATCAAGGGGCTTCTTACTCTCTGTGGTGACACTGGCTGGTGTGCAGGAGAATACTGGCATGTTTGCCACTTCATTCCTGTGGACCACAGGGAAGAAAAATGTGCTAAACAAGTATCAGAGGTTCTTCTCTACTAAATGCCATTGCCTTATGGTTGGAAACACTTGTTTTGCTTTAGCTGATCCAGTGCAGTTGCTTCCCAGAAGGCTGGATGATGTTAGTAATTTTGGAGCCTTTCCCTGTCTCAAGATCAGCTGGCAGAAATGAGAGTTATTTCCTTGGATGGCTGAGTTCTGTGCTCAAAGAGAATTTTCTTTTGTAGTCTATTGTTTTTAAGTAATGAAGGGTTAAATCACATTAGTAGGTCGCAGTAGTCACAGTAGTAGATTTGGGAAGATGAAGTAAGTTTTATGCTTTCGTGTGTGCAAATACACCAACAGACTTTTAGAAAATTGTCTTGGAATTCAAAGAGTAATATAAAAGTAATGGAACTAAATCTCTTTTTTATGTAGTATTTATATTGGATTATTTATTTTCCTGTCATTACAAATGTCTATGTTATATCTCTTTTGTCAGTGATTTTAAGGTTATTAAAACCTGATATATTTACATACATTGCAGATAGTTTCAACTATTGATAGTGTTTTCCTTCATTTTTCATACTTCCTTCTGCCTTATCATTTGTGAATAACTTCATGTAAAAGTAACTTATTGTAGCCTTTGCTTTCTGCTTTTCATACATAACTCTGTTGCTTTTAAAAGTCACTGCTATTAGTGTGATGCATCGATCAGTTCTTTTTATCATGTTACGATCTCATTTCAGAAATACCACTTCATCTAGCATAACAGATGTGCTAGAACTGATACATTTCAAGCATTATTTCCTCCCCTGCGTTTTCTGCAAATGTTGAAGAGCATAGGGTGGTTGATTTAAGATTCTCTAGTCTTAGGAAGCAATTTCTTTCCACATTTGTGTAGTAGTACGTGGTATACTTGAGACAGGAATTAAGAATAAAAATCCCTGGCTGAACTGCTGGCCTTGCCATGAGTTGGAACAGACCCCAAGCTGGCTTTAACCTATGCCAGCAGAAGATTGACAGTAGAATTCATTACTCCTCTCTCGCTCGCAGCAGCTGGCACAAAAGCAGCTCTGCCATCTTTACAAAAGCAGGGAGCTAACTTACAATAGTCATTCTTCCCTGCACAACTGTAGTCAGGCTCTGGCGACTTTGTACTGTTCAAGGGGAAAAAGAATTTGGTCTGTAGTCTGTTTCTTAAACACAGCACTCCTGTGTATTAATACTTGCTGCTGTTTTTTCCCAGACTGTTGGGTTTTGTTTTGTGGGGTTTGTTCTTAAAACTCCAGCTTTTCTTACCAAATACTTCGTTACATTTTCTTGTAGGTCATTTACTGCAGCCACTTCAGTGTCATTTTTCACATGCTCCTTCTTTATCTGAACATCAGTCTCTCTGCTGACAAAAGTGATGCAGAGCAACAGATGCCAGGATGCTGAGCTGTGAAAAATAATCACTTTTTCTTCATATCTACATACATTTTTCATTGTAATCCTGTATTGCACAACATAGATGGAAAGCAGAAAACTAGTCATTGCTGAGTATAAGAAGTATGTATGTTCCGAATCTAGTGTACGTAGCTAATTGTTAATGATGTCTGGGTACAATTACTTGACCTTTGAGAAGATTTTTGGGATGATTCCAAAAAAAACACAGAATTTGTCCGTCTTACTATCTTGAGCAATCATTCATTTTTTTTCTTGAAAGGGATTCCTTTATGAACCAGTAGGCGCCTGTTTTTTAAAGAAACAATCCAGCATTTTGTAACCCATGCTGAATTCTTTTGGATGAGCTGTGTTATAATTAATGGTATTGCATGAGGATTTCTGCAGTGCCTCAGCTAGAGAGTCGCTGAGACATCTATTGCACAAAAGATTTATTTGAAATTATAGCCTCCGCTCTGAAATTCTGCTGTCCTTATTGCAGCAAGTTGGATTCAGGCCACTTAAAGAGGAGCATAATGTGAGTAAGTAAAGAGGTGGAGGCTGAGATAGCAACACAAGTGTTAGTGTTGGCTTCAGCCAGTAGTTTATCCTCTCGAGTCATGTTGTAATGTTCTGTAAGCACCACAGGTAGACCTGAAGACCTTCAGACCCTTCATGCTTGCAAAGCTGGTAGGCAGGCCCCAAATTATATAACGTGAAGAAAACTACATAGTAGCCTTTTTTCTGCATCATAACTGAGCTTAAAGCATGGGAGGAACATGCCCAGCATGTGCACAGGCAGACTTTCTCTCCTCTCTCTGAGGAAATGCGCATTTCAAGAACAAATCTTCAGTTCTCTCCAGCCTGCCATCTCTACTAGGGAGCAGAGAGGAACTTGCCTGTATGTATGAACTGTGTAACATATGCATAGTATGAAAAATGCCTTCAGGGGAGCCATTGTACTGTGCAGCATGCACACAGAAGGCAGAAGCCCAAGAAAAGACTGCAGTTGGAAGAACCCTGTTGAATTATCTCTTGCCTCTTGGCTGTGGGAAGGAGCTGGTAAAAATGGGCTGTAGCGTAGAAATAATGTTCAAAGCATTTATCTTATTCCAGTACTAAACGAGTGTTGTGAGGTGTATCGAGGACTTTAATCAACTGTTAAAATCCTTTTCTGAAGGCAAGAGAGGATTTGCTGCTAGTTTCTTGGAAGAAAAAGACACAGTGAGTTAGCTGAGTTCCTCGATTTTGGGGAGGCTGGAGTAAGAGGCTTCTAGGAACAAAGATACAAAGTCATTTGCAGGCAGTTGAAGCAATAGGCTGAACTTGGAAGCTGCAGCACTGTGAAACATCGCAGCGTAGCCGTCAGCGTTTTCACCAAGGCAGGGTAGAGGAGAACCTCTTCATGTTCCAGTCACAGAGGAGAAAACCTGTTATTTCCTTCTGGTGCTGCCAAAGGGGAATCCCTCTGGTTTTTTCTCTTTCTTGACGGAAATGAGCTAGGGCTGATTGTTTCAGCCCCGCCAAGGAGGGAATTGACCTTCCTGCTTGTTTGCCAAGAAAATAATGAGTTTTCTTTATTTCATAGCTTTTCCTTTTCGTTGTAAAGCATTAGTAACCCCTTAATGGAAGGTTTATAACACTGTGATTCCCATGCAAATAAGTATAAATTTGTGGCTATGTTTCCACCGTTTAGTACAGAGTGTTAAGAGGTATTCAGGCTATCTCTATATAACCTAAATTGACAAATTAGAATTTTCTATCTAGGAATCCAAAACAACAGAAGTATCAATTCTTCCTGTTCCTGAAGCACAGGTTCATTAGATTAACCCAAGTGTAATTAAAAAAAGCATTGACAATTCACAAGGACTGATTTCTCATCAGTTTTATATTTCTGTTTATTTTGTCAGTGTACTGTTTACTTCTGTTAATTCCTCAAGAGATTTGGTCTGTTAGTTTTCTGAGCTTAATGCATGAAATCCCGTAGTATTCCAAGGTACGCCACCCACCTCTAAAATTATTTACAGTCAAGTTTTACAAGACTGTGTAACAAGGGTACTGTAACTAAAGTCGACTTAGGACATTCGCTTTCTCTTCATGATCATGCCAGTAGTTTACTAATGGTTACATATTTTGACTAACGTATTTTGACTTGAGTTATAACATCTATATTTGCTTCTGGATTTTGTCACTTCATTATGTTTTATGAGATGGGGAAAGTATTTGGTTTCTTGAAATACAGTATCACTTGTATATTTTTTGAACCAAATTCTACCAAATGCAAGAAACTAACGTTTGCTAGTTTCACATTTTTCTTCTGTTTTGTCCTACTTTCTCCAATAACTAAAAGATACAGAATGGTTTGTACTTTAGTTAATCTTCAGATCGTTATTGTGCATCCTGAATCCTTTTACCACATCACTCCTAATGCTCAGTCCACTAAATTGTTGCAGCAGATGCCTTATCTGCTTTATGGGTTTTGCCATCAATTGGTATATTTTTCCACGATTGTCATTAAACAGCTTTTACTGTGTTTTTCTCCTTGTGCAATTGCCTCATTCTCCAGAGGTTTAAACAAGGACAGCCTTTGTGCTTCTGCAGTGACATATGTGTGGTCTTATTTTGCTTATCTCTTCTTTCCATTAACTGTTTTGTTTATTTTCTAAAGTAAAAGTGAACAAACCATTAAATCTTTCTGGACATCTACTATTGTGTCAAATAATTTAGGTGACAGTTGGTATTCCTGCTGTCTTCACCTGGGTATTACTTTTTTTTTTTTTTTCTTACAGGATGTTTTAACTCTCTGAATATGTTTGCAAGAAGATGGGTTTTTGTGGGTTGTTCTGGCTTGGGTTTTTATTCAGCGGTTCTTATATTTCCCCAGTAGAAGTGCCTCTTAAGACCCATAAAAGAGAGGAGACCGCAGATTGTTCCAGCTTGTCTTAATATGGTCTTGGAGGATGATATATGGCTGAAACAGGGCAAGGAAAAGGAACAGCTTCATGGTTTTCTCGTTATTTGTAAGTGTCTTTATGTGTACTCTGTATGTAGGTATAGTTAGGAATTGGTGATGTCTGAGGTGCTTTTCTGGTATGCTGACAGCTTTTCTCCCTGTGCTTTTGTAGTTGGTTCCTGTGAACCAACTGTTGGCTTGTGGGCCAAACAGTTGATAAGAGAAGGGTTCTTGTCCTAATTTTCATTTTGCTCAGAAAAAGGACATCTGTGACGTAAGTGTTAAACTTAAGATGGGGATCTGACTTGAAAAGGGATTGGCCAGGCATCTGGTCTGTTTTGGTGTAGGTTGAGCTATGCAAGTGTCAACAGTATGGAGGAGAGGTTAGTGAACATTCGAGGCAAATTATAGAGGTCCCAGATCAGTAGAAAAAAATACAGGAGTAGAAGGAGGTAGAAGGAGGAGCTCACAGGTTTTAAAATACTTGTGTAAACTGTGGTATAATGTTGGGGTTTTTTTCAGATGAAAATTTTAACTTGAACTTGGTTCCTGTCCCCCCTTCCTTAAAAGAGCATTCAAGCAGAGTAGTCTTTCATATTGTTCAGCTGCTGATAAGAACTAGCTACAAAGGAAGCGTTATGGCAAGTCATTTCCTTTTTTTTGTTGTTTCTAAGGTCTCTGGTTTTTTGTTCATTGCATTTTCTAATCTTTTTCACATCTATGGACTAACAAAATGCACTGTGTACCCGAGTTTTAGAATGTCAGGATTGTAGTGACAAGGTGAAACACAAAAATTGCATGTTATTTCAATACATTGTGTTTACTTTCTGCCATATAACTTTCCTTTCATACCTAATTCAAGAGTGCATTTCACTACTTCCATGTTCACCAAATCATAACCACACGAAGAGGTTATTCACCACTTAGGAATGAAAGTCCATCTGTTAGTTATTATCTTTGCTGTGCTGCAGCACTTCAGAAGAAGTGCTTGGGAAAGACTGTAAATGCTGTACCCAGTCTTTGCTTTCCTCTAGGCAAATGCAGATACCTAGGAAATGCTACCCTCATCTCTTTGGGGGAAGAATCTTCATTCTTCCTGTAAGTTAGCATTAAGTTTGATTGTTTAGATAGTATGATTTATTGCATCTGAATTATGCCAAGTAAATACTTTGATGTTTCCACTCAATTCTAGGAAGAAAAATCATCTTTGTTTAAAATACGTGCAGGTGTTGTAGTTGGTCTCTCTCACAGGAAAATTATGAAGGTCATTATATAAATATGCATTTTAGCAATATTTACAATTATTTAGATGGTTAAAACATGTTTGTTCTGTTCAGTGTCTAGAAGACTAAACTAAAGAAACAACACAGTTATTTGTATTATTAATGTAATCTCATTATTATTATTATTATTATTAAAATCAAAGTTCCTGTAGATGACGTTCAGGAAAACTGATCAGCAGGGAATTTCCTGCTGTCTGAATTTGTGGAGACAAGTTACACCATTGGGATGAGAGCCACAGGCTCCGTTTGAGGGGAGCTTGTTGTGATGCAGTGACCTAATACGGCATCCCTGCCTGTGGGAGACAGATTAGGAGACTGAATTGTTGAATTCCTGGAAGGTGGTGGAATAACTACAGATAGTGAAACTGTCCTTTACAGAAACTCATAAATGCTATCCGAGGTGCAGAGCCACGTTAATTTCAGTGTTTTAGGAAGGGTAACAAAGCCACTCGTAGAGCAAATCTAACAGTTTATATGGGCAGATAATGTGATGTGGGATTGCTGAATCTTGTTAAATTTTCTCAATTGTCACAAATTTTTTGGAGGCTTTCAAACTGCCTGCTGGCAGGCAAAATTTGTGTATTTTTTTTCCTTTAAAAAGCAGTTGTTACTTCATTCCCGCTAAAATCAAAAGCTGTTGTCTGCCAAGATGGTCTCTCTGTGGTCCTTCAATAAATGGAGTCATCTTATTAAGAAGAAATCCAGGCTTGTTCCCTGCTTCATGACAGGGGCATAAAACTTTGATTGGGGCAAAAAAATAATCACAGAATCACAGAATGGTAGGGGTTGGAAGGGACCTCCAAAGATCATCAGGTCCAACCCCCCTGCTAGAGCAGGACAAAACTAGAACAGATCACACAGGAAAGCATCCAGAGACACAGAAAAGAATCCAGAATCAGGAAAGTGTATTATTAGATGGTGGGTGTTAGACAAGGAGGCTGAGGGAATGTTTAGAAGGGAGAAAGTATGTGGGAAGAAAATACCAGGGAGGAAAGAAGATTGAGAGAGAAGGGTATATAAAGAAGTCCCGCTGAATACAGGGATTGGGAAGCACAGACAATTGGTATGAGCTGGGCACTGGGAGAAGCAGGAAAGTAGGTGAACGTTTTAGAGGAAAGCTGTGAAGATAGGGTGTTAAGGCACTGGTTCTGTCAGTGTGGTTAGTTCATTTGGAGCCAGGCTTGTCTTCAAATCCATCCTGTCAGGAAGGACTGAAGGAGCTTGTTTAAGATGACAGCCTCAGTTAAATTGGTTCCTGCTACTGGTCCTGGAGCATGGAAGAGTCCTTGTGAAACGACAGACTTGGGCTGGTTGTCATTTGTTTTACTGGGTTGTCAGTCAAAATGCATAGTGAATAAGGCCCTGAAGAAGGTTGCAGCTTGTTATGGGTTCTTACTGAGCAGGTGATGCTGTCCCAGTGATAACAGGATAAGTAGGTAAAAATGGTGATAAAGGAATATCTGGTACTGCCTGATTACTAGGTTCTCCCTGCTCCAGCCACTGCCTGTGGTGAGACCACTTACCTGCAGATACTGGAAGGACCTGCATTCCAGTGTTACCCTACATCCTCAGCTCATCCTGGGGAACAATCAGTACAGGAAGTTACAAGATTTGTAAAAATGCCATTTAATTTCATTTTTCTCCTAATAGGTCTAGCCTTTTCATAAGTAAAAATTGAAATTGTGTGTGTCCATAGGCTTCTGGAAAAGCTTTACAGGGCAGTCGTCCTTAACCCATAAGTCTGTGTCGCTCACCCTTTGATGCATGACTTCATTCTAGTTCTGGAATAAAATCGGGAAGGCTTTACAAAGTCAAGCATTAGTTTCCTTTTGAGATCTTTTAAGCATGATGTGTCAAGGGAGAGGCTGGCGGGTGGATTGGCAGAAAACCTCAACTTGCACTTGTGTATAAAGTAGAGAACGTGGTCTTTTGGATAGCCAATAACAGCAAAGTTTAAAAAGGAGAAGCATTAAGCTCCTCTGTTATATTCTTTCTGAAGATTACAGCCTGCATTATGCACTAAAAATTTAGATATTTTCTCTGTCAATGTCAACCAATAAAATTTACTTCAAAAACAAACAAACAAAAAAAAAGATAAAGCTCCAGCTCGGTGATCTAACACTTCAGTAATTTACTATCATAAAATAGTTTTAAGTATGAATGTTTTATCTTATACCAAGCTGGTCACTAAAGATGTTTTGTCTAAACCATGAGATAATGGAAAGTGTATTGTGGCGTGTGAATTACTTTAGCCTCTTGGTGGTAAATGTTTGCTTAACCAGAAAAGAATGCATTGAGGTCCTTGCCAAAGGAAAGGTATTGCCATACTTTGCATTTAGAGTACTGTAAATAAAGCAGTAAATATGTTTCTGTTCATGTGTGTTAATCCACAAGCTATGAATGCATTCATTCAGTAAGAACTGTAATATACTGCTGTCCCTTTTAAAGAGTTTCAGTAAGAAGAGGTCATAATTACTTTGAGTTGAGAGAAACATGAAACCAAATACTTTCATGATGATTGAAGTTGAATATGAGAAATAGTTTTTGCTCAAACTGAGTTTCCCTTAAATCCCAAGAATTCAAATCCTGTTTTACCTTCTCTGTTCTTCTTGTGTGCTGCCTCCTCTGATGCACTGTTCTTAATCACACATTACTGTAAATCATAAAGGATATCATTTCCTTCACCCATCCAGTGTTGGTTTTGGCAAAAGAAAACGCAACTGCGTAATATGTTAATGATCAGAGGAGGTATGGGAAATACTCCACTTATTGCTTACAGTATATTTTGGTTTTGATCTTCATTTGCCTTTAACTGATACAATAGCTTAGTAGTAATTTAATAATGCAGATTACAGAAAGAATTGCATAACTCGGATTGCAATGTAATAATATCAGAGCATCTGTTGGATGCCGCAGTTACAGCACGTGAAAGCAACAGGGTTTCTCTTACAGAGGCCCCTGAAATATCCCTTCCTTTCCCTAGAATCCTGTGCCCAGGGTTCCAGAGCTGGGAGAGAATATTACAGTTCTAGGAAATAATAGTGGAGAAGATGCTCAGTTTACTTTCTGTTACTGTGGCATCGCTTGTTACGTACCTGGCTTCACCCTCCAGAGTGAAGAGGAGCCCTTTCTGCTGGGACAGGACTGTACGTCTGAGTGACACACCTTGCGTAGCACACACGTGTGGGGATTGCTACCAGGAGTTTCTTGCAGATGGTGCTGTTAGCAGAGATTTGCTTGGGCATAAATAGGGATGCTGCATCATCTTTAAGAAATTACTGCCCCAGTGTTCTGAGTATCAGAGTCCTTCTACAAAGGCAGAGCTCTAAGTGCTTCCCATGTACCTTCATGTACCTAGTAGTTGTTCTGACAGGCTTTTTATTTCATCTTCCCAGTACTTCACTGATTATTCATAAGCAAAGGTGATAAAGAAGGTAGACTGCTAAAAATGTAAATTAAACCTGTAGTATTAAAGCCCATAAGTACAACATTAAGTCTTATTTTTAATTTAGAATCTGGTTTTGATAAATATACCCATTTTCATAACCCTATGTTCGCATCTGATTTGGTAAAGATATTCGCTAAGAGCTCATAAAACATTTCAGCCTTTAGAGAAATCTGAATTTGATTTTCTTAAAAATTATGTAGTTGGATAATAAGACTGGAGATGTAATGTGAATCCTAAGAGAGTTCTTCTGAACATGGTATCATCTGAAAATCCTGTGAATTGTCAGAAAACTTCTGTGCTCACACCCAAAGTGCAGATAATGTCCTTGGTAGTATTAACATCCAAAATAACATTCCTTGTTATTTTTAAGGTACAATGAACTGGATGCCAGTAGAAGCCTCTTAGACAATTTGAAAGGCAAAGTAATAATTGAGTATCCAACGTTATTCGTGGTCTTGAAAACACAGAAGAATGAGATGGTGATTCTTGGCCAAGGTAAGTCTGTATTTATTGCCTGTTATGCTACACTTAGATATTTTAGTTAAATAAACAATAATTAAGGATACACCTATTAATGATATTAGGAATGTGCCGTATGTCTTCTATTTCCCTCTGAATCTAAAAGATTGCTATAAAAACAAACAGTAGTGAATGCTGTCTCTTAAAACTTGTGTTTCTAGCCACTAGTGTAAAACAACTCTTCAGACTTGTGATAAATTTTCTATGTAACATGGTTTGATGGAGTCGGTTATTTCTAAAACATCAAGCTGTCTGGGGAAGATGAATTTTAAGCAAGCCTGCTAATCATACAAATTAATCATTCCCCATTATTTCCCAGCATAACTCCTAATATTGGGCAAATAATTCTGAATTACATGATAGTTGTTATGAAACATAATGGCAGAGGAGCTTTTTGAGTGGGTTGAAAGCATATTCTCTTTCCAAAAGCCCTTGGTAGAGAGATAAGTTTGATCTTGGAGTTAACTTGGAGGAGAATCTGGGTCTAACAAGAATTTGTATTTTAGTTTTGAAGTTAATTTCCTTTTTTCTCCCCCATATAAAGGTTTCATGTCCCAGATGGTGAGAGAGTGAATCAGTTCCCTTGTCTCTTTGTCCCCCAGCTAGTCACCAGAGTTACCAAATTCCATAATTTTCAGTGATGGGCCAGTCTGCAGTTTTTACAGGTTTCTGAGGAAAAACTTTGAAATCTGTTTGCAGTGGTTATTTCCCTGTGGCACCTCAACCATGCCTCTGGCTGTAGGTAATTTGCCTGAACAAAAGGAAACTGAGAACATTGTACCGGTGATGTCAGACTTTCATGGGTCTTGACTGCCCTGGCTAGGTGACACTAGGTGATCCATTGGAGCAGTCTGCTCTCAAGGAAATGGCATGCAAACATTTCCTCTGCTACGTGCTGCAAGAGCTGCTGAGAGTGAGACACCATGCCTGTGGGTTGGCTGGGAGTCATGTCTGAGCAACCGGGTCCACTGATACCCGCACAAGGAGGGCGCATATGTACACTGGAGTACAAAGAAACTGGATACTTTCAGTTAATCCATTACTTCTTGATAGAGCTCTCTTGCTTTTCAGCAGTCAGCCCTACCCTTAATGATTTAGATGTCAGGAAGGAATTGCAATTGATTGACTCATAAACTTAATCTGAACAGGACGGTTGTCATTGTCTTCTGAGCTGGGAGGGAGGTTTGTTCTTTTAAGGGTGTAGATTCAAGTAAGTGTTGGTTGACCAACTAGGTTTAGAGTTTGTGCTGCCAGAGCAACCAGCTGGCTCTATAAAACACAGAGGGAAGGGCAAAGGGAAGGCAGATGCCAGTAGTAGCTGGGGAGGTGTCACAGTTCTGTCACAGGGGCAAGTGTGTGACCTTCCTCTGCTGCTGGGATCATTCAGTTAGCAGTCATTCCTGAAGCTGGTATTCAGGGGACACTGGCAGCTGTTTCAGGCTTTGGGAAAAATATTTATTTATTTATTTTATTTAACTGTTTTTTATAGATTCCAAAAAAATCAAGTGCACAGCTCCCTGTTGAGGTGTCTTGGGTACAATACAGAAAAAGATTATAGCTAAAGGCACAACCCCCATGATTTTCACAACTTCTGTCATATTTTATTTTTGTCCATCTTTTTAGTTAACATAACACTTCAGCCTTGAGTTTGGTTTGGACCCAGTGTTCTTGGAGTTTTTTCTGTTAAGAGCAGAATCCTGCCCCAGTCGCTTTTTCAGGAAAAGTATGTTCAGAACAAGAATATAAAAATAGGGAGGGTGTCTTTTTGTTCCTGTTATTCCATTTGAAGACAAAATGCCACGTGTGTTGAAGTGTGGCAAGGTCGTGTACTCTTCTGTTGTGTGTCATCTTTACAGAAAAAAAAGGAGAAAAAAACCAGTACGTGGTTTGCTCTACCAGTTGCATTCAGAGATAATTGCTAAGAGTGGAAATCTTGGGTTCACCTCCAGGCTCTCCACAGAGAAGTCTGCTGTAATCAGTGAGGTGCTTTAGCGCACTCCCATCTCCCAAGAGGTGACCTTTCTGCTGACGCATCTTGTGTGTTGCTTGCAGTCCAGTTTCTTCACCATGTATGGCTTTTTTGTGTCACTTCCACACTCCCCCTAAACCATCCATCCTGCTCTGGCTTATCCTATTTCTGCCAGTACTGCTTTGCCTTTCTGCCTGACTTCTCCATGCTCACCCAGGAGGGATCCTAGTCATAGAATCATAGAATTATTAAGGTTGGAAACAACCTTTAAGATCAAGTCTAACCATCTACTAAGTATTATCCTGACCACTAAACCATGTCCTGAAGTGCTACATCTGGACATTTTTCTTAACACCTCCAGGGATGGTGATTCCACCCCCTCCCTGGGCAGCTTGTTCCAAGGCCTCACCACTCTCTCAGTAAAAAAATGTTTCCTAGTATGCTGCCTAAACCTCCCCTGGTGCAACTTAAGCCCATTTCCTCTTGTCCTATCACTAGTTACCTGGGAGAAGAGACCAACACCCACCTCGCTACAGCATTCTTTCAGATAGTTGTAGAGAGTGATAAGGTCTCCTCTCAGCCTCCTGTTCTCTGGACTAAACAAGCCCAGCTCCCTCAGCCGCTTCTCATAGCACTTGTTCTCCAGACCCTTCCCCTGCTTGGTTGCCCTTCTCTGAACTCGCTCCAGCACCCATTTTTTTATCCTGCAGTGCCCAAAACTGTACCCAGTGCTCAAGCTGCAGCCTCACCAGTGCCCAGTACAGGGGCATGATCACTTCTCTCCTCCTGCTGAACACCCTGGTTTTGATACAGGCCAGGATGCCCTTGGCCTTCCTGGCCACCTGGGCACACTGCTGGCTCAAGTCTCAGAGCATCCATCTGACTGACCTCCCCTTGGCATTCCAGGCAAACAGCCACAGCATCGCTGAGGGGGTGTCTGGCAGGATGTCTGCTGGAGCCCTCCAGGGTCTGCTTTCAAAGGGCCCAGGCTAGAACAAGAAACAAAGCCTTGTGGGAATTTAACTGCTGAAATGGTGTTCCATTACTGAGCAATCTCAGATCTGCCTCCTTCCCCAGGAAGAACAGAGGCAAGTTTTTATAGCCACAGCAACAGGCACATTCTGGGCAAAGAGCACCATTCCCCCTGTGATTGAAGTTACTACCCCCAAAGACAAGAGGATAGCGAGAACTACACACCTTCAAAGAGGCACTGCTAATGAGGGCAGACCCTGTTTCTCCTAATTTTGTTCTCAGAAATGGCTGAAGCATTTTGGCTGAAACTTTAAAAAAACCATAAAGTATAGAAAATAAGGATTGAGGAAGGAAAATGGCACTGAAAAAAATTAAACCCAGAGTTTAAATTTTACTTTACAGGTATATGGCGGGAAGGACTGGGCAATCACAATTTATAAGGAATGCTATCAATGCCATAAAAATAGGTACTTTCTGAGTGAAGACCATCTAGAATTCCTGTTAAATAAAACTCATTGTAACAGACTAAACTCAAGCTAAAATGTGGTTGTTGAGCTTTACTGTGAGTCAGAAGATTATGCGATGTTTTGATGCTTGACTTGCTTATAGCAAAAACTACAGGTGCTCTGATTTCAGCATACAAGGTCAGTCATGGCTGAAGATAGCAGGGGATTAGAGAAGCTTTCATAGGATTTAGGGGCAAAAACAATCCTTACTTTGTGCATTACTCAGTACATATCTGGCATATAAATGTTCATTGATTATACACTAGATTTAATGTAGACAAAATGTGACCTCTGATGTTTCTGGGTGAAATGCTTCTATTTTCTTGAACAAATTCCATTGAAACTGTACAGGTGCACACTGTGTCCTATGTATTATCCATGTTCGCCAGCTTTAGGACTTGTCTTGACAAGGCAGTAACCACTAGCTTCCTGTTGGTAATGTTTCCTTCATGAAGCATCTAGCACGAAATGCTCAAAAACTTTAAATTCATAGTCGGATCAAAACCTGAAAATAACAGCGAGAGCAGAGTGTGAATCATGGGCTGACTTGGCTGCAGTTTATTTTTGTGCTGCTTGAGTGCTGCTGACCGTTGGCATTTGGTGACCTCACCACAAGGTGACTGAGGTCAGTGCTTGTTAAAGAAGGAGTCTCAGGGTGTGAGGCTGAAGACCAGTTTGGGAAATGAGTGCTTCACAGCATGATCTCAGCAGAGCACAACAGCCACGTCCTAAAGCACAAGATACTGTGCAGCTTTACCCTCATCAACCTTGGATTCACGCAGCTCAACACCATCTTTGGGGTGCTGGAACACGTGGAAGGAGCACATAGGTGTATCATCTGGATTTTCCATTTCCCTTTAGAATTTCTCAGTAGTTCCCCATCTTAACTGACATGCTAATGAAAGTGTAAGTGACTTCTAATGCATTACAACTGTGATAGATGTATGTAGCAACTCAGAAAAGAGATAAGCCAAGGGAACAATTTGAAATTCTCTGTGGGGGATAAATACTCTGCTTATCTACTTGACTGAAAGACCAGGATGTAAAAACTGAAATAAATTCTCACCATTGTCTGACTTTCTCCTTCAACAACAATGTCCTACCCAGGCCTTTGCTTTATCCCATGTTATGAGACTGGTTATGTCTTAGGAAATAGCTGTCCTCAAGGAAAGTGTGATCAAAAGGAAAAGAAGACGGGAAACTACACATTGCTGAAACTTACTGTTTGGTTTCTGTTTGTGTCCTACACCCTCAGATGCCAGTGAACCTGCAGAGAACTCTGACAGCGAAAGTTCATCCCTTTCATCTGTGGAAGAAGGGGAAATTCGGGACAGTTCATGATGGTTCTTTCAGAGAAGAGGATGGAATGAGCATTTTACATATATATATATTTAAAAAAAAAAAAAAAAATTTGTTGTTGTTGGGTTTTTTTTTAACTTTTTTTTTACTTTTTATTTAATTTTCTTCTTTTTATACAGCTGATTTCTCAGAGGTTTGGTTTGGCTTCCTTCACTAAGGGCAGCACTTCCAAACTGCCTGCCTACTTTTGGGTTTAATATTGCATATTTAGGATGTAAATAAAGAGATGGGGAATTGCTGGTTCCAGAAAAAAAAATGGATATTCTTATTTAATTGAAGCCTTTTGTCCATGTATCTTTAAATTTGGGTTACTCTGATTTATTAAAGTTTCTGAGCTAGTTTTAACTATATTTTTGCCTTTTACCCTAACAGCTCAGTGTCTCATGTCCAATTTTAAATACCTGATCTCATACTTTTATTTATATGTAGATTTTAGTCTTAATGCTTAAATATACTGAAAAAAACCACTGGTATTTCATTAGATTAATTTTCCTTTAGGGTGGTTTTTTGTCTTGATAAGTTGCTGCAAATTATCTTACTCTACTTCTGACTTTAATCTTCTGTGGTGACATACTCGGTGCCTGGTGCAATACATTGGGGTTTTTTTCTTACTTAGTTTTATCTTTTTTAAGTGTGTTACAGACAGGTCAAACCATGGTTCAGAGCGGTGTGTTGCTGTATGTTTCATCTTCTACCCTCATCTTCTAAATTAGCATGGATTTTTAAATCAGTAGGAAAAAAAAATATGTTGGACTTCTAAACAGTGCTTGTTATGCATCTCATATTACTAGTTTACCTACTGAAACCAGGGATTGTAAATATTTACTGAAATATCTGCTTAAAAACAAATAAACCTTAAAAATAAAGTCCTGTACTGTATCATCTGCTGACAATAGAAACACGTTGTTAACTTCTGAGAAAGTTTCTAGATCCCAGACCACTTATCACTTGTATCTGAGTCCCCCATGTCTATGGGGTCTGTCAGAGGATGCGAGCGGTGTTGTGAGGCAAGTGGGCCCCTCTGCACACTTGCACCAGGCAGTTCTCCGGAATCAGCGCAGGCGTTTGGGGTAGCTTTGCAAGGGTCCAGCTCACACAGCATTTGTAAAGTCGAAAGGATGTGATCGCTTTGTAAACAGCTCTGTGAGGTTGTTGCTGCTGTTACTGTTCCCCTGGTCTGTTTGGCTCCTGCTTGAAGCTAACAGCTTTGTGACAAAAGTTGGTGGCATGGGTGCGCGCTAAGCTTCCACCAGAAGCTTAGTTTTCCAATCATAAGTGTTCTTCCTGCCAGTGCTGACACTAGAGGTAGAAAGACAACAGAAAGCAGTGAAGGAACTTACTGAGGTAACAAGAGGCTGCGGCAGCAGTGTGGGAGAGGGCTCAGGCTTCCAGTCTAGGCTTCAGGGCACCAGGCTGTCAATTCTTCACCAGTCCTGCTGCATGGAGAGGATTTTTGAAATGTTAGAAGTTTGGGGGTTTTTTCCACACCTTTGAAAACAGATTGTCGTTCGAAAATTGTTCAGCGTGACATCTAGCTGCTGAGGTTTGGAAAGAGCATCAGACCTTTGTAGTCACTTACTACTTTTTCTCACAGTGGTATCACGTGTCCTTTCCCTTGTGTGTTTTGCAACCCCTGGTAGAACAGGGAAGTTTTTCTTCTTGCCTGGCAGTAGCCACCTGTGCTCTATTTTCTTTTTTAGTCATTGTTGGGCTTCTGCCCACCTCTTGTTTCAATGTTTGTTTTTTTAACCCTTTTTAGAGAACCAGGGTTCCTAGTTATAGGTGCTGCTTTCATATTTTTTCAGTTCAGTGAAAGTGAATAAGCTTTTCCTAATCAGTGATTACCGCATGCTGACTTGGTAGCCACAAATTACATTAAACCGATCTTGAACTCATTCATAACACCACCGATAAAAGAGCAGAACAGCAAAACTGCCACAGTTCATTTGACAGAAGATGTTTCATCTGGAGTAAAAGCGTGGCATTGCTGTTGAGATTCCTAGCACACGGGCGAAATGCAACTGCTGCAAATATCAGTGGGTTTTTTTCTTCTGTAAATCTACTTTAAGCTTCCTTGTGAGACAAATGCAACCATCATTTGTTTTCAAATAAAGATGCTGTTAGGTCTTCTTCATATTTAAATCTTTTCCTACCTTAAAGAAGGTTTTAAAAAATTAGGGTCTGTTCCTGTGGTGGTTACTAGAACTGAAAATTCCCAAAGCTGGGAATCATCTTCCAGGGAGCAAAAGGCCTTGGTAGCATTTGCCATTCATTACTATTTACCTATCAAGTTTCGATAAGGGTTACACAAGTTTGAACAGTGGCGATTCATCACATGCAAGCAAAAATGAAGTTAAAGTATTTTTATTCACTTTTGCTAAGTTTTTTCAACTTTTGTTTATAAAAATGAATCACAGTTATGGTCTCTGACTGAAAGGACAACCTTACTGATGATGGGGACCAGTGCAGGCCCTGCAATAGTGGTAATTCTTCATGGTAATAAGCTCACTGAGTTAATAAAGGTTTATGCTGGTGGTCTAGTGTTGGTTATCCTTGATGGTCTAGTGGTTAGGACCTGGGGCTCTCACCACCATGGCCCAGGTTCAGTTCACGGTCAGGGAACCATGGGGTCAGTCCCTTTTCAGAGGTGCCCAGTAAGAGGACAAGGGACAACGGGCACAAAGTAGAACACAGGAAGTTCCACCTAAACATAAGGACAAACTTCTTTACTTTGAGCATGACATCAAAATCCATGTTCTGGTGACCTGCTCTGGCAGGGAGGTTGGACTTGATGATCTCCAGAGATCCCTCCCAAATGCTACCATTCTGTGACTCAGGGGCTAGACAGGTGGTTTTTAACACTTTCATAGGCAGTTAGGGGTAATTTTTAATGCCTTTCTGAGTGACTTAACCCACAATGAGCACCATGTAATAACCTGAGGGGAGAAAATGCATCTTTACAAAGCTGCATTTTCAAATTTCTGATCAAGCACTTGAAATTTGAAGACGTGGATCTGAGACTGCCTGGAAGACTTTAGTTCCGTCCATTTTGAAAACATACTGCTGTAATCATATTCTACAAGGACCCCTATGGATCTCAGCCTTGATTCAGAGCAAACGATGCCTGTGAATGAAAACTCTGCGATGTTTTAATCTTCATCATTCAACATCAGCCTGCCTCAAATGCTTGACTTTATGCCTACTACGCTTACTCATTTATTTCCCTCTATAAACTGCTTGTCACAGAAGGGACGAGCTATTTGTGTGTAGTGTTGTAATGGCATTTCTTTTAATGTTTAGACTTTTTCAGCTTTCAAGCCCTGAACCCTCACAGCTGTGCTCGAGCTGAAGGACCATCAGCTTACAAAGCAAAGAGTAAAGGCTCTTATCCTGAATGAGCACGCTACTTAAAAAAAAAAATGAAGAGCTTAATGAAGTCATCCCTTTCACAATCCGTAAAGGACAAAAATAGAGCACAGCTAAGTGCACAGCAATAGCTGAGAGGTGGGCCTGAGTCAGTCGTAGGAGAGAACTTGGTTCTCTTCCTTTTTTGTATAACTTCTCAGGATTATGAGACATAAGTTATTGAGTTGTCGCAGGTAAAACGACGTTCTGCCAGCTGTCAGTGTAACATCTCTCGGGGAACACATCTGAACTCCAGGTTTTACTGTTTTTATCTCTGCATTAGGAATTCCTGATCCGTAGAGGACAAGGGGGTCAAGCTGTAGATTGTGTGGTTGGTGTACTAGATCTTAGAGGTGTGCTGGGCCAGTTTTTGTTACTCAAGTTGAAGAGTGCAGTTTGACTTTGCGTTGGGAGTAAAACCGTTTACCATGCAGAACGTGCTCTCTAGTCTAAAAAAGCAGATCCATTTCTAAGTTGACTGTAGTACTTGATGGCAAGTCTCACCTGCGTGCTGTGTATGAGCGTAGCTGTGATTCAGACCTTGCCCTGCCATGTACAGCTGTTCTCTATTGACATCTGTAGGAACTGAGAATGTATAACACCTTGCAAGAGCAGCCTTTCAAAGAGTAAATACACAGCTGTGATGATAGAACTTCAGGCCGTATTTGGTCACAAACATTTCATTCTGCTTTCTTAAGCCCCACTCTCTCTTCCTGAAAACATTTATTCTTCCTCCCTCCAAAGGAAAAAAATAATCTTGGATTTGTGTTTATGTTGTTGCTATGACATTCAGTTAAACTGTATGCAGATGCAGGTTCTGTTAATAAGAGAGAAAAAAAAATTAACTGTGTACTTCAGTGAACAAAGATTACCCTGTGTTTGTATTAAAATGTTGCTATGGCAGTGCATATGGTTTTATTTGGTGGAAATTTGTGGCGAAATGGAAGGAAGTCACATGTATGCAAGACAAACAAGAAATGGCAGCAAAACCAACTCAAAATAAATACTGAAACTGAAAGGGAAGTTGCAGATGACATGTAAAACCAGGGAAAAACAAGGATAGCTGTTTTGCTGCCTGCCTGTCTGTGATTTGGTAACTTAAATATGTTCCCGCTGTGTCCTGCTGGGTCTCGGTGACCTGTCGGACAGTGACTTAGCTCTATTGATGCTTTTATTGCAAGAGCTGCTTTCCCTGGTTGGCTGTGTGCATTGTAACATTTTTTATTGTTTTGGAAGCAGAGTTCCACTGACTTGGCCTGATTTCACCACTGCGAACTTTTCCTGCCCAAAAGCATTTCCAGGCTGCCTTACTGTAGTAGGCTTTTTGGCAGGAAAAAGCAATAGAGTGATAAAATATGGAAAGCCACTAGAGGCTTGCCTACCTTTGGGGCAAGGGGAAGTCTTTGTGGACTTCCTGGCTCCTACTAGTGATAGAAACAGTGGATTTTATTTGATTTTTTAAACCAGCACCATAGTCCTCCTATTTATCTGATCCTTTTGCATTAGCCTTCTCGTTGCATCAGTAGAGCTGTTTCTTGGACAGATCAGAGTGAGTTAAAAATAATCTGCCAAAGAATCAAGGATAGAAATGAGAGGGGGAGAGGGAGTCCTGATTTAGAGAATAAATTACCACACTGGGAGCTGGCTGGTTCCTGCATGATTCCAGCTGGTGGAGAAAGCAAAATTGGTCACGTAGCCACTTTCCTCCTATCATTCTTGTTCTGCTTCAAGAGGAAGAAGTGGCTTTGAAAGCTGCTGTTGCTTTTCCACTCTTTGCTTCCAGGTTTTCTACTGAATTGTACTGTAGCCCTATAACTTCATTTTGCCAAGAGTGCCAACTGAGAGTAGAGATACGCCCAAGTGAGAGGAAAAGAAAGTTAATAAATAGAATATAGAAACAAAGAAGAAAAAAAAAAAAAAAAGCAGACAAGGGTGGCATTAAAAGCTTGCCTGAGAAGTCCTCATTGCTTTCATATCTAAACTCTCAGTGGCATGTCTTTGTTGACCTTTTTTCTCAACCTCTGCTTTCAGCTGTGCTCGGGCAACCATGTTGGTTTTAATGGGATTGGACCACCACAGCATGAGTATCTGCTTCTGTAGAGTAAAATATATTGTCCTGGTTTAAGTTCTTATTAGTAGCCTTCCTGGTTTTACAGCTGTGGTGTCTTGATGTCTGACTTTTTCAAATTCATGAACTAATTAGGGTCTAACCTCATCAGTTTAAGATGATGAAGGAAATCAGTAGCTTCAGAGAAACTGGTGTCTTTGACTCAGCCAATATAGAGGACTTCTTTTGATCTGCTCTTCGGTGTTCCTGTAGTACTGCTGGACTACACTGCTGACTGTTTAACTGGTGTTTATTGTAGTGGAGTCCCTTCATGCTTACTGAAACTGCATTCATCATGAGGTTAAGTTGTTAATATATGTGTCCTAGCTAGGTTACCATCTGGGCAAATCTGGGAGCACTACCTTCAAATTTCTTCTGTCTAGTAAACAAAGACCTTACAAAATCTTGCGTAATCTTTTCCTCCTGGACGCTTGCTGCATTCCATCCCGTAAGTGGTTTGTACTTCAGGATAGATGAAGTTGCTTATGCGAATGGTGCCTTGGAATCTTTCAGGATCTTCTCCAATATCAATTGCGTACGTAGAAGGCATAGCTCTGTAGTTTTTCTGGGGAAAAAAAATCATAGCCTACTGAATGCCATCTATTCAGTTTCTTGGTGTTTGGTCCTTATGGGATAATACAGACAGATGCTTATTGTATCATTTTGTGGGTCAAAGTCTTCTTCTACAGGTTTTGTATTTTCTAGACACCAAGTCTCACCGCAGTTCAATGCACTTCAGCTGTTCATGTGTGGAAATGCATTTCTCAGTATCTCCAAAGCTAGCTGTATGTTAGTGCTTTCACCGTGTCACCTCCAGGTTTCTGTGTGCTGTTTTATACATGGCTATGTAACGTGGAGAGAAAAAAAAAATGAAGAGGGAAATAGGGACCGGCCTACATAAAGAAATAGGCTTGAAGCAGAGTAGCCAGCAAAACTACACCACCTTGCCTTTCCATGTGCTGCTAACTAAGTGCTCTGGGCATTGCATGGAAATAGTTCCACTGATTAAACAGGAGCAAACTAAAATGTGCACATTCATCTGAGTGCTTTTTTGCAGGATCAGATCAAAAGGCAAGCATCTGGCAAGAGCAAGCCTCTGGTGTGACATACTTAACTGCTTCTGGGTGGGTGAGTGAGTAGGTAGGTAGGTTTAACTTCCAACCCTGAGTGACACCCCACTGCAATCTCACTTGTTTCAGCCAGAAAGACCTGGCGGGGATTCCTACAGCCTCAGTGGGCTGTGAGCACTGGAAGTCCTCCCGCAGCAATCTCACTGATCACAGTGTCTCTACCTTTTCCTGCAGAGCCCACCAGCAGCAGGGAGATGGACCTGATTCCCAGAAGCTGTCCACTGGAGAGTCAGGCAGCCCACTGCTTTGCTGTGGGCTCTGCAGTAAGTTTTATGTGGAGTGTAGAGGATCTCATGGCTGAGCTCAGCCATTAATAGCTTGGCTGTCCCACTGCTGGTAAGGTGTTTGCTTTTCCTCCCTCTGCTGCGCATTGAGATAGCAGCATCCCAGGAGAGGATTTAATGTAATCATGGAAGTCTGTTTTCTGCATAGTCCTGCTTTTATTTTGTTTCCTGTGATGCAGCACTTGAGGAAGCAGAAACTTTGTCTTCTCTGTGTTGCCTTCCTTAGTAGGGAAGATTTTTTTTTATATGTGACATTGTTACCTTGCATGACAGATGGGAGCAGCTCAAAAACAAACAGCAGAAGGACCAGGGCAGATGCAAGAGGGAAGAGGTGGGATGGCTGGAGCCCAGGCTGCTGCAGAGAGGACATTAACTGAGCCTGGTGCCCACAGGCTTCAGCAGCGCTGCTCAGCGGGCACCAGGCTCTCCTGGGGTCTGCCCAGCTTAGAGGAGCTCCACATGGCACCGCTGGCTTTATTTTCAGGGTTGGAACAGCTGGATGACCTGGCATTGACATGCTGAAACCGTACTGCTTCCTGTCATGTACATGATCTCCTATGTTCAGAGGTCCTTGTATTTTAATATTCATCTTGAAGAAGGATATTAGTTTAGTTTTTGACCAAGAAATAAAACTACAGTTGTGTTTGTTAACCTTACCTGTAAGCCCTGCTGATTGCGCTTAGAGGAAGCTGTGCTTTTAGCATTTTTATTTTCATGCCTATTATTAAGGATTTTTTTTCTGCTGGAACAACAGAGGATATAAAGATTTCAAAGCAAGTGCAGAGATGATGCATAAAAAGTGACTGATTCCTTTTACAGTGTTGGGAGTCGTGGGTTTTCATAGTTCTGCCATGTAATTGTGAAATGCAAAAAGGGAATAGAGGGCTGTGTGGATGACGATCAGTTGGTGGGAGATCTCAGCTCTGGAAGACTTGCAGTTCATTTTAGTGAGGTTTATTTCCTCTCTTTATAGCAGGATAACTTATTTAATTTAGTATATTATGTTTGCATGATCCGTTCCTGCAGCCCTTACTCTCCCGACAGTACAGTTTTCTGGTGAGCAGGTTACAGAACCACCCCTCTACTTGATGAAACAAAGTATAGGCTGTAAAACGCATGGCCTGGCAAGAGCCACACTTCAGGCAATAGTTGTTCGTATGTGGTGTGTGTGTCACAGACATACGGTCTATGCCTATCCTACAGCTACACGTATTTGTAATTCTTCAGGGAACTGTTACATTGGTTTGAAGATGGGTGTCATTCAAGTATAAGTGACAGAGGATGGTGAGGAATGAGTCTCTGAGCACTGTCTTCCCCTCCCCACACAATAACCCAACGTGTAAACCTGATGGTTCCTTGGTGGCTGATCAAGTGTTCAGGTGAGTAGAAGCCAAATGAAAGCGCTTTGCTGCATTTTACACTTTTACTGTCAAGAAGTATTGTACAGACAAGTTTAAGTACAGCTGAGACGGTGGCCAGGTGGTGAATTCCAAACCAGCTCAAGTTTTGGTGCCTTCAGGGAGAAACTTGACTGAGAAGAACAGAGATGGCTGTAATTTCTCAGGCAAAACAGTAGCTGCCAGAGATGAGCTGCTGAGATATTTGGCCGTTTATTTTGTTGAGATATTTATGTCTCATTAATAAAAAGTTCACTCTTTACCACTTCTGTATCTGTGACACCCCTTCACAATTCTAAAGCCTCAAAAATCAATCTGTTGGTTTATGAGAAGTAGCTTCTTACTAAGGACTAGGGGAGGATATTTTACCAGAGAACTAACCAGTCACAAGGAAGAAAAAAAACCAAAACAACCTGTTGTGGGTTTCCTTTCAGTCTTACCTGTAGCACAGCTCTAGGCTAGCCACAACAGTACAAATGTTTTCTCAGATGCTACTCTAGTTCATTTTTTTTTTAAATGTCACTTTCTGACCCTTTGCCAGCTATCTTAGGACTCCCTCTGTTAGCCAGATGTCATCTGCGTCCCCCTGTATAAAGACTGTAATTACATATTTAAAAAGTGAGAAGGGGAGGTGAAGGGAAAGAAAAAAAAAAAAGTAGCTGCTTTGCCATTTACTCGATGGGAGAAGTACTTGAAATTCCTCACATTCTTCTCTCCTTAACAGAATGTTTACTTTTCATCACTGGGTTATTAGGATTAACAAAAGTCATTGCTTCAAGATCATTTAATTTGAATTTAGTGAAAGCGCACTACCTCCTGTAGTCTGTAGGAAGCATTCTTCTGCCACAGAAATGTATTAATTTGCAAGAAGCAGCCACCAAAAAATGTGAGACCCGAGACAACTTCTACTCCACTGTTCAACACCCTCGTGCATGCAGCGCATCCTAATGAAGTACCTTATGGTGCAGATTCCAGGACTGAGTGAATAATCTGACAGTCTAATTAACATTTCACTCTCTCAATCAAACATTCACCAAGAAGATTTTTCTGTGTATCTTTTCTGGAGCACAGGGTGAGCAGAGTGCCTGCAGCACTCCAAAAATGGCATTTGCCCCAAGAATTTAGACTCAAGCTTTCTAGTTCATTGCTGCATGTGTGAGTAAAGGTTGGTTTAACTTTCAGAGAAGCTGAGCTTTTCAAAATTCAAATTTTTCAGAGAAAGCTCATACAGTTGCTGTACTGAAGTCTGTTGCCTATGAGGATGCTCTACTAAGAGGAGTTAGGTAAATATTTCTTTATTAAATGATTAATTCCATAAATAAATTCTTTTAATTCATTGAATATAAAATTAAAATCATTTACAACTTATTCCAGTATTACAGGGGCTGGAAGGGGTAAAAAAACAAAAACACCTCAGAAGAAAAAAAAACACACAAAAAAAGCTACAGTTTGATAAATAAAAGATTCAGCTTTAAAACAACTGATTTCTGTTTGCCATTAAACTACAGATGGTACATAATAGCTGCCACTGTGAACACCCCACAAGTGCCCACCTCAGGAAGGAATGTAGCTTCCAACTTGGTTAGGAAAGGGGGGGAGAAGATGGAGGGAGGGGGAGAAGCATAGTGTTAAACTGAACAGGATAGAAAGTTTTCATAACCAGAACAAAAACATTTATCTGATCACGTACAAACAGAAAACAGTATGTAATTAGGTAAGGTGCTCCAAAAAGAAGCAGTAAGGTTGCTCCAGTACTATGAAGCTTTAAGTATGCTTTAAATCTCTGTTGCATTAGTGTCCAGTTGCACAGTGCACTCTTGTAACATCTCAGTGTTGCCCTCAACTGGGCAAGGCACCATTTCCATCCAAGGTCCTTTCTCCACGGCTGGTTACTTCAAAATTCTGTTCAGCATCCCACCCCTAACATAACTTAGTCCCTAAATTTGTGAATGTCATTGACCAATCTGTAGTAGGGGTAAGCTTCATTCGCATGCGGACAGTTGTAGTTGCATCGGCAGGACTGGATCATCATGACGCTCTTGGTGAAGGTTTCTCCATCATCGCAGCGGAATCTGATCTTGACGGTCCTGGTCTGCTGGGGTGTACAGCACCTGCCATCCACGCAGGAGCCACAGTACTTGGGGCGGTACTTCTTCACGCTGGAACATCCAGCATAAGTAAACTTCACCGGGGATGGGGACTTCTTCGTCTTGGTACATTTTTTTCCCTTCTGTAAAGGAAAGGCAATAATATTATTAGCAGGAGAATCTTCTCCAGCCTCTACCCTCTACACAAAGCAGTTTGCAAAGAACGGGAGCACCAGAAGAGCCTGTATTTACCTTCAGGGAGGCGTAGCTAGGCTGGCCACATGGCCTCACTTCACATATCCTGGTCTCTTTAATGAGCTTGCAGTCAGGATTGTCATTGGTAACCCTTGTGGAGATGCCAGTTCCACACGTCTTTGAGCACTGGGACCAGGAGGTTGTTTGCACAATGCATTTGGGATTCTCAAAAGCTCGGCTTTGTGGCTCGGATCCAAAAACTGGAAAAGAAAAGGAGGGCTTAGCTTAAAATGTATCCTCTCGCTGGGTTTCCTTCTTTCCATAAGGGTCTAAAGAGTCATGCAGCCATCCTCCCACCTCCTCCCCATCATCATCATCAAGCAGATTAGCCCATACTCACCAGGTAGCATCTTCAGGCCTCCCTTCACAATGGCAATTAGCTCATTGTTCCTGGTCAGTTCACCTTCGGAATCATCCAGACCAAACTCTTTGCTGAAGAAGCCTTCCAGCTCATCCAGTGCATCCTTGCTTTCATCGCAGACCCACTCTTCGCAGCACTGCCCGGGGACTTTGACCAGCCTGGGGCTGGGGCAGCCCAGGTTCGGAAGTGAGAGCTCTTGCGGGCAGAGCGGGATGCAGCCCACAGCTCCATCTATGCACGTACACTGGTGTTTACAGTTTGGCTGGAAGCTTTCGCCGTTCTGGTAGATTTTGGAGTTATATTCACACGGTCTCCCCTCGGACTGCGCTGCAGAGATGAACAGAGAGGGAAAGGAGGGGGTCAGTGGCGGGGCTCGCTCATTTAAGCGCAGGTCTGTTAAATTCAATTTACGGTGGAGCTCCCGACAATCCCCCGGAGACGCGGGGCCAGAACAATAAGTTAGTCAGGAATCACTTTTCCTTATGTGCGTTTAGCGGAGCCCAGACATACTGAATCGCATTCCAGACTGCTGAAGTCATGTGCCTTTCTGCCAAGCTACCAACAACAAAGCATAACCATACATGGACTCGAAATTACTAAACTTCGGCACTACGGGGACCAGGGTTTGGAGTCGGGTTTTGTCCCCTTTTCTCCCGGGGGAGGCGGAGGGCGAGCCGCTTACCTCTGCAGATGCCCTTCAGCGCGGCGGGGCTGGCGCCGAAGTTGCACTCGAGCCCCTTGGTGTGGTCGCAGGGCTGCGCCCGGCTGCAGTCCTCGTTCAGCTGCTTGGCGCAGACCTTGCAGCAGCCGCAGCCGTCCGGCACCAGCCCCACGCCCGGGGCGCACTGCGGCGCGGCCGCCGGGCACTGGCAGACGGCGGGGCAGGGAGAGCCCAGAGCCTGCGGGAGAGGAGCGGAGCGGCGGCCGGTGAGCGCCGGGAGCGGAACGGAACGCGAGCCACCCGCCTGCCCGGCCCCCCACCCTCAAGAGCAGAGAGAGCCAGCGCGCCGCGGCACTTACCAGGCGGGCGAGGCAGAGAAGAGCGGCCGCCAGAGCGGGGCGGGTGCCCGCGGAGCCCATGTCTAGCGCCGGCAGAGCGGGAGCGAGGGACGGCGAGAGGCGGCAGGAGCGGCAGCGGGGCCGGCGCGGTCTGAGGCAGCGGCGGGCGCGACGGCCTTATATGGGGCGCGGGGCCGCCGCGTGCGCCGCGGCGCTGACGTCGCGCGTTCCGGGCCGCGGCCGCGTCCAGCGCTCGCGGCATCCCAGGAATGCGGCTGGCGCGCGGCGCGGCCGCCCCG
>JANVCC010000034.1:18087127-18102050 GCA_025345505.1 Todiramphus chloris collaris
CCCGGCACCGCGGCCGCTGGCGGCGGCCCCGCCGCGGGGGGTCCCCCCCGGCCCGGCCCCCCGGCCTCCGCCGCCTCCCACCGCCCCTCGGGCCCCGCTTCTGGGGCAGCGGGATGCGGGTAGGAGGTCTCGGCGTGGGACGGGCTCCTCCCGCGGGGCCGCGGAGGCTTTTCCCCGTTAGGCGCTTTGGTGCGTCTCGGGTCGTTCGCCCCCCTTATCCTTACGGACGCACATAAGCACGAGGGGGTTCCTATGAGGAGCGGGGTTCTTTTCGCGCTCGGGTGGGCGCTGGCCCCGGGCGGCCGCGCGGCCCGCAGTGCCCGGCCACCTGCACGGCCGGCAGCGGCGGAGATGCCCGTGGGCACAGCTGCCCCCGGCCCCGCTGCTGTGGCACCGAGCGCGTCGCAGCCGTGACACTTGGCACAGGGCAACCCGGCGGTACCCAGGATTCGGTCTGTAACCGCAGCTGGTCGAGGGAGGCACGAAACGTTTCGCGTCCTCCCGGGTGCCTGGCGATGGGCAGCGCGGAGCGAGGTGCCCCGTTCTCGGGGCCAGAAACGGAATGGGAGGAAATCCCGGGCCCCGCAGTAAGGAGGTCGTGTGTCGTACACCCCCCCCCCCCCAGCCCGTTTATCACCGGTTTCAGTGTCCCTCACTCAAGTTGGGCATCCTCGACTGTTTCCTTGTTAGAGTTTAAAATTTGGGGTTGGGGAGAAGAGTTTAAGCTTCTGTTGTGGCGTCTTATTCTTTTCATGGTTGTAAGTATTTCCAGATGGAGATTTAGACACCAGACGTAACAATATTTCCATATTTGGTATAGCAGTAGCCCGCATTTTTCACATTTTTCTGCTCTGTTATCCAACCACAAAGCATTCTTGACAGCTTCAGATGTTGTTAAATATAGCCTTAACTTCTGTTCCCAGGGCAGGAAATTCTTTGGAATTCCTGTTTTTCACGCAATCTGTCTATCATGATTTAGGAGAATTGCGCTGGAGGAGCCAACTGGCGTTATACTGCAGTTTGTTCCTTCAGTGAAAAAAGCCCAGCAGTTGAGTCTGCTACCCAACGGCGTTACAATAAGTCCCCATTCCAGGGATTTTTCTTTGCCAACGAGATGATTGTTCCTAACGCAAGTTTTGGGTTGGTTTTGTTTTTTGGTTTTGGTTTGTTGATATTCTTTTTTCGATCGCCTTCAAGGCTGGAAGGTGGAGAAGCAGATTCAGAGCAGAAGCAAAACTTTGCAAAAAAACAAAAACAAAACAAAACAAACCAAAATCTCCAAAGCCCATGAAAAGAGGGGTGGGGGAGGGGGGCGAGGAGGGAGACAGTGGCGAGGGAGGGGATGCGAAGAGGAGGGGGCTGTGATTAACCTGTCCGCGTCGCATTTCCATACAGTAAGTGTCTGTGCGCGCCGCTCGTAAAGGATGGGCATGCGGGAGGGGGAGCAGCGGCAGCCCCGCTGCTCGGAGGCGAGAAGCCCAGACGTCTTGTCGCCTGCCCGGTGCCACAGCCGAAAGGGTTACAGAAAGGACCGTTTCACGGGGACCGAGGTGGGGGGGGGTAAGTGCCGCTCCCGGGGCTGTTGGTTCCGCGCAGAGGCCGGGGACGCGTGTGCCGGCGGTGCGCGCGTGTGTCCGCCGGGGTGCGGCTGCGTGTGCCGGGGGGCTTTGTGTTTGATGCCCGCAGGAATAATAAGGCGGCCTTGTTGGACCTCGGCGGAGCCGCAGAAAAGGGAGTTTGTTGTTTGCTGTCTTGGGGAGCGCTGCTCCTGGACGTGGCTTTGGCCGGAGGAGTGCGGCGGGGGGACGCCGGCGACACACGGAGGGGTGCGGACAATGGGCCCCTGTCTCCGGCCGAGCCGGGCGGCAGCAGCCGGCTGAAGCCTTACGGCGGGCTTTCCGAAAACATACACCGGTTTGTTTCGCTTCTCCAGCGTGCACCTTTCTCTGAACGGCTCCAGCCCCGAGGGGACGGAGCGGAGCCGATGGAGACAGCCCGGCTTTGTCGACCCTCCGGCAGAAACCGCCGCGGCTCCGCTCCGCGGCACGGGGGGCGCGGCACCGGCACCCGGGACGGTGGCCCCCTCCACGCCACCCCCTCCACGCCACCCCCTCCACGCACCCCCTCCACGCACCCCTCCGCAGGTCGATGCCGTGACCCCGGGGATGGGGGCGGGGGCAAGCGCCACGAGTGTCCCCGTCCGAGTGTCCCCGTCGGAGGGGACACTGGTGCCGCTCCTGGCCCGGGCTGCGGATCCCAGCCCCATCCTCCTCCTGCGCATCCATCCAGGGATGTCCCCGCGGCGGTGGCCAGGTCCATACCCAGTCCCGGCCTGATGGAGGGTTCCCGTTGTGGGTTTCCCTCCCCGCCTCCAATTTATTCTTTCTGTGCTTTTCATTCAAGTAAATTAGATTGACATTTTATGTAGTGGTGGTTTTGTGGCTTGGGAAAGGTGACGGGGTGAAAGCTCCAGGCTCTCTTTGCCCAGAAGTTGCTCTTCAGAAGGCAGTAGTGGTTTTCTTCATCACTTGTATACCTCAAAGTTTGACCAGAAAGGACAATAGCTGAAAAGAAAACTTAGTCTTCAGTTACATGCGGCTATCTCCTGGGACTGCCAATATATACCTGTTAGTGACATTTCTGATGACAGGAGGTATTTGATGTGTCCATTAAGAATTGGACAGAGACCACCAGTGAACTTAGGTGGTTGCCAGTAATGGTAGTAGCAACTTTCCATCCCTGCTGATTTGGCTGGGCCCCAGCAGGTGATCAGAAGGAACAGGACTTGGTCCCATTTCCAGACTCCAAGCTATCCAGTATGCTAGACTTCCCTCTTGGTTTCGTAGGTATATGTTTTTTTTCTGTGGCACTTTAGCGTTAAAACTCTAAAGTGGTTTTCAGATGGATTAGTACTTTTTCCCCAGGATAACTCTTTACCCAGCAGCATTGTGATCAGGAGGAACAAGTCTATGTCAACACACCTTGATTAATGAAAATGTTGACTTTTTTTTCCCAAATTTTGAAAAAGCAGAAGAAGCTAGCACACCAACACTGGGTAAATTGTCCAGTTTTGCTTTTCAGGCATTGATGCAAACACTTGCTTATTTAATTACATCTAATTTAATCTATGACTTTTCACAACATTCAGCAAACACCACAGGAAGTATCAGGGAATAGAGCCTTTTCTCACTTGGTTTCGTGTCTCACTGCACATTCATGTGGCTTTGATGGAAAACTGTAACTGACCCTACATTTGCGCAAAGAAAAACAAGGTCGCCATGGAAGCTTTGAAGCACCTTGTAACAAACCTGTCCTGAGTTTCAAGTAGTTGACAACACTTGAAATGGGTTGAGTTTCTTTGGAGTGACCCCTTCTCTGCACACGCTTCCCTGACACAAACCATGACCCTGAGTTTACCTTCCAGGCTGTGCCTGCATCTCCTGGATGTACCTCAGGAAACAGGAAAAGGTTTGGAGTATCTTCCTTTTTTAGATTTCATTTGGTGTAACATATTGTTCCAGACCTTTGTTGACCTAAGTGAACTGGGAAATAGTCCCTGCTTTACGTCATGAAGAGTATTTTACTGGCTCCTCACCTTTTGTGCCGTAGGCAATCTCTGGTTGTCAGGTGAAGTCTGCTGGGAGCTTGGCTAATGCAAAGCAAGAATTGGAACTGGTTGGCTTACGGAGCAGGTGTTACAGATTTACTGAGTATATCCTGTCACTTTGACAGGCCTGTATCTCTCCAGGGAAAGGACTTCCCAGAGAAACAAATCAAGAAAAAATAACTAGCTTTCCTCTACCCAGTGTCGGTTTCTGGTGGCTGTGCACAGGTAGAGCAGCGTGAAGTGCCCTGTAGAGCAGAGGCTGCGCTGGGTGCTGGTGCTCCCAGTGACACTAAGTATCCAGTACGAAACCAGAGCACACCAGGGGTTTACAGCCACTTGGATTCTGGAGAAAGATCTTATTAAATCCAATGTCCAGACCTCTTATGTGCTGTGTTTAATTTCCTTTTTCTCATTCTCTTTTTCCTCTGCCCGCCTGTTTCTTCTTTCTCTCCTCCTGTTTCTTCTCCTTTTCCCCGTTCCAGTCCTTTTTCCGTGTGGCTTTCCCTCTTCTAGTGTTTACCTACCTCGGGCTGGGCCTCTCCCGCAGCCCCTGCCAGGCCACTGGTTCCTGCTGCACTAAATCAGTCCTCCCAGAGTCAATGGCTCCTCTCAGGCACTCACAGGAGGTGCAAATCCAGTGGGGCAAATGAAGCATAGCGACGCACAGGCAGAGCGGCCGAGTACCCAGAAAGTTTCAGCAGCTAAAATTCAAGTGGGTTCAGATTTTTAAATTATTATTTATTTTATTTTTTCTTGCTTTGATTTGCTCGGAGTTTATGTTGAATTCTTTCGAGTATGGCATTTCCTATTAGTTTTCTTCCTCTTTCCTACTGCCCTCCCCTTCAGCTATGCTCATGTCTGATTATTTTTGTAGAGTTTGTGCCTTGCCTGTGGTTTCTGACACTTGGGGGGGGGGGGGGGGGTGTTGCTTTTCAGTATTTGTGCACTGAAAGGCATTTTGCTTTGTAGGTGCACTGCATTTCCCTCTGGCTGCTGTCAAAGTGTCGCAGAGCTTCCCATTGCATGAAAGTGGAAGGGGGACTTGTGAGCCTCCTGACCCTGCAAGGAAACAGAGAAGGAAAATGCAATGTAGCATTCAGTTGTTCCCGTTGCAGGTCTTTGTGCAAACACCACCACTCTACAGGTACACCTTACACGGATCTAAGGGATGCAGCAGCATAATAGAGGCAAGAAGCATCCCTGCTGATGGTCAGTGTGTTCCTGGCGAGCTGCTGACCTGCAGTACGTAACTGCATGGCTTTCTCACCCCGAGCTGGATGCAGAAATGTGAAGCAGTTACAGTCAGCTCCTCCTTAGTTCCTTCTGCCTAGCCAGAGACTCAAAATACCTTTGTCACTGCCATTCAAGGATCTGACATTTTTATTTTAGTACTTGTCATTGCTGTTTCCTCAGTGAGACAGGTGGAATACTTAATATATATTCACCTACTCTCACAGCGGCGTACTTCAAAACATGCAGAATATGCAGTTTGCATCAAGCACATCCCTATAGCTGAAGTTCGTAATGAAAAGACTATTATGGGCTTTGGCTCTCCATACCACCAAAAAAAAAATTTCAGGTGGTCCTAATTGGCACCTTTCTTAGTCATGTCTATTGTTTTCATCCCATGCAGTGATGGTCAGCCTCACCTCCATCCCTGGAAAGGTGATGGAACAGCTTGTTCTTGCCACCATCTCAAAGAACGTGGAGGAAAGGAGGCTTGTCACGAGTAGTCAGCATGGATTCTGTAAGGGGAAATCTTGTTTGACTAATCTGATAGCCTTTTATGATTGCATAAGTAGTTGGACAGATGAGGGGAGAGCAGTTGATGTGGTATTTCTTGACTTCAGCAAGGCTTTTGATACTGTCTCCCACGGTATCCTCACAGCCAAGCTTAAGAAGGGTGGATTGGGTGATTGTGCAGTGAGGTGGATTGGGAACTGGCTGAAGGACAGAACTCGGAGAGTTGTGGTCAGTGGAGCAGAGTCCAGCTGAAGTCCTGTGGCTAGTGGTGTCCCCCAAGGGTCAGTGCTGGGTCCAATACTGTTCAATATATTCATCAATGATCTGGATGAAGGGATAGACTGGACCCTCAGCAAGTTTGCTGATGATACAAAACTGGGAGGAGTGGCTGACGCTCCAGAAGGTTGTGCTGCCATCCAGCGTGACCTGGACAGGCTGGAGAGGTGGGCAGGGAGAAATTGAATGCAATTTAATAAAAGCAAGTGTAAAGTGCTGCATCTGGGGAAGAACAACCCCATGGATCAGTATAGGCTGGGGCTGATCTGCTGGAGAGCAGCTCTGGGGAAAAAGACCTAGGGGTCCTGGTGGACAAGAGGATGACCATGAGCCAACAATACGCCCTTGCGGCCAAGAAGGCCAATGGCACCCTGGGGTGCCTTAGGAAGAGTGTGGTCAGCAGGTCGAGGGACGTTCTCCTCCCCCTCTACTCCGCCCTGGTGAGGCCCCACCTGGAATACTGTGTCCAGTTCTGGGCACCCCAGTTCAGGAAAGACATTGAGCTACTGGAGAGAGTCCAGCGCAGGGCCACCAAGATTATTAAGGGAGTGGAGCATCTCCCTGATGAGGAGAGGCTGAGAGAGCTGGGTCTCTTTAGCCTGGAGAAGAGGAGGCTGAGGGGGGATCTCATTAATGTCTATAAATACATAAAGGGCGAGTGTAGGGAGGATGGAGCCAGACTCTTCTCGGTGTCATCCAATGTTAGGGCAAGGGGCAATGGGAGCAAGCTGGAAAATAAGAGGTTTAGGATAAACATAAGAAAAAACTTTTTTACGGTAAGGGTGACAGAGCACAGGAACAGGCTGCCCAGGGGGGTTGTGGAGTCTCCTTCTCTGGAGGCATTCAAAACCCTCCTGGACACGTTCCTGTGTGACTTATTACAGGTGATCCTGCTCTGGCAGGTGGGTTGGACTAGATGATCTTTCTTGGTCCCTTCCAACCCCTAACAATCTATGAATCTATGC
The DNA here is from genome assembly GCA_025345505.1 of Todiramphus chloris collaris. NCBI lineage: Eukaryota > Metazoa > Chordata > Aves > Coraciiformes > Alcedinidae > Todiramphus > Todiramphus chloris. Next base: position 18,093,719 of record JANVCC010000034.1, read on the forward strand.
AAATGATAGCAAGATAACCTGAGATCTCTTCATATATCCTAGAAACTCTCTTTAGATGTTCTGTCTGTGTCTTGTGAGTTTCCTGAAGAACGCAAAGGCATCATGAGCATCCACGGGTTATTTCCCAGCATCAGCTGAGATGAAGGTCCCAGACAGAGATCCCACCCTGGATAGTTAATCATCACCTCAGTAGAAACTTCTTAACTTTAAACTTTGGTCCTCAGAGTGCAGGATTTCCCTGTAGAGCAATGCATGTGAACTGACATCTGTTGAGATGAAATAAGCAAGCTCCAAAGAAAACTAACTGCTCATGCTCGCAAGGAGTTACTGGAGCTGTCTGAACCTGATTGCAGTCAGTTGAATTGTGCCTGAGAAACCCTTGATCAAAGCAGCTTCCAGGCTGTGGGCCATAATAGTTCTCAGCTGCTGTCTGCCTCAGACTACAGCTTAACTGCACCTCAGAGACAACTGCCTCCTGCTTTTAGCTGTCTTGAGGGATCCCAGAATATGCTCTCTTTGGTATATTCAGGTTTGCTTCTTTGGTTTCTTTTCCTGCCTTTGCAATACATGACAAACTCTTCTTTTCCCTAAAGGTGTTTTGTTTTCTTGTAGTTAATAATCACAGCTACATTTCCTTAAGGCCTGGCTGTGTTGAAGCAAGGGGAACCCTCTGCCTCTGATGCTTTCCCTTCCTCCCTGCTGTTCGTGAGCTGATGGAACAGTTTTTTGTTGCTGATACATGGATGTTCAAAGGGCTTGCCTAGCCTTTGAGTTTAAGAACAAACTTTTTTGTAGCTATTTTTTGGGGAAAAAAATATTATGGATTAGTATATATTTTTTTATTTGTATGCAGATAGGCAGAGAGGCCTTATCTGTCAGGATGCTGCACGTGCTCTGCCACACAGGGAATTTTGTCACTTACTGCGCTTTCCAGGCTAGCTGCTGGAAATGTCACAGGATTAATTTCAGAATCCCCTGAGGTTCCTGTTGGCTTTGTCCAGAATCATTACTCATTCTTTGCTACGTACACAAGCTTATTACAACACGGCGAGACCTTAGCTGTGGTTGCCGTGTTACTGTTGCTTTCCATTCCATCTGGGCTCTTAGCCTGTGATATGTTATGTGCGCACCTTGCAGTGGCACCTGGCTGTGTTCTTCTGTTGTGTGTGCTTCTTTTACGGCACGCCTGAGCTAACTGATGCAAGGAAGCCAGTCACGACCTCCTCCAGGGCTACTCTGCTGCTGGAGAGTAGTTACGTGCACCATTCTCTGGTTTGCACGCCTCACTTCTACTCCCTGATAGTGGAGTGAAAAAATCAATAGCAGACGAATAAGTAGACACGATGTCATCCTTGCAGATAGGGAGGACGGCCAACAGAATCATGTATGTGCTTTAAGAATGTTTGCAGAGACAGAGCTACGATCCAAGAATGTGCAAAGAGCTGCCCATCCCAGTGTTACGTGCCTGCGATGAGGGAGAAGCACGAAACTATCACTAGACTTGATTAGCATCCAAAGCTGAAAGATGTCTTGTGCCCTGTGGAACTGTTTGGGGTGATTTTTCAAGGGGACTGAAGAAGGAACCATATGAATTGAATGTCTTCCTTGCCTTATTTCTGCTGGGGGCTAAAATAAACCAGGAGGGAGCCAGCTGGCAAGAGCTGGTGGGCTGCTCTGTGGAAGGGTCTTCTCATGGGCTCCATCCAGCAGCCAGGAGGAAGGAGCCCGGTGGCTTGAGCAGCCCCCCGGGGAAAAGGACATCTCTGGGAGCCAGCCAGGAAGCCTGTCTGCCGCTTGCTGTTTTGCCAGGGACAGATGTCTTCGGGAAGTAAAAGGTTAGCAGGGGCTATCAGCAGGGCCACTTAGGTGTGGAGACTTTTTTACGATTGCATTACTGTCTCTTTTCCTGTTGTTGTACAGAAATTATGACTCCTGGTGTCAGTGCTGGGAGGAAAGCAGGAGCTCTTTCGCATGGAGCGAGCATTAAAAGCTAGTTGTTATCTTAATCAGAAAAGAAAAATAGCACTGGCTGGCGGCTAAACTTTCAGAGAAGTTTGCTTTGGTGTTATTATTCTTTTAACTCTGCAGTCATCTGTATCCTTTTGTTCACAGTCAGCTATGTGTTTGTCACTGACCTCTCTTGCTGCCTGACCTGGGATCTGCTTCTGAAACTCCCCATGAGCTCAACTTCTAGACTTATAGGGTAATTTGGGATCAGAGCAGAAAAATGGGAGATAGGATGGGTCTTTCTAACCAGTTGTGAGAGGGAAGCCTCTAGATTCAAGGAGTGTTCTTTTTATTTTTTTTTTTCTTTTCCTAGTGTTTAACAGTGCCATGTCAAAATAAAAATCATTAATTAAAAGTATGCCTTATATGTGCTGCTAAAAACACTTCTAGATTATACATGCTGCAAACAGTAAATATTTAATGTACAGGTTTACTTTTCCTGGTTTATAGATTGCTCAGTGGGCTTGACAGAGCAGCTAGACAGATGTGTTTATAGCAAGCTCCCCGGGTGGGTACAATGCTGCAGTGTTTGGCCTGCAAGCACTGCAGGGGCATGCTTCAAAAAAAAATAAAACTGTTCCATTTACATTGGGGGGTGGGAAAAATTCCTGAGACTGTTTCTATTAATATTAGCTGGTGTCAAACCCCAAATGCTACATTTCAGGCCTTGCAGATTTCAAAAATAGAGGACTAGATGGTGGTTGGTGAGGATGGGGGGTAAGCAGTGTTTCCTTGCTCATATAGCCAGTGAAGAGACAGTCAAAGCAGTGGTGGTTCTTGCCGGAGAAGAGGGTTGTTGCTGAAATGCTCCTTGTGAAGGTCAGGTGTGAAATAAAGAATTCAGGAGTGGGCAGGGCAGCAAACCCTGTGCAGGGGAAGCATGGGTAGGTGGGGGCACAGGACAGCGTGCAATGACTGTGGCTTCTTATCATAGGATCATTAAGGTTGGAAACAACCTTCAGGAGCATCTAGTCCAACCGTCTACTGAACAGTATCACAACCATGGACTAGGAGCTGGGGCTACAGCTGGGAGCCTGGACTTGCTCCTAAAAGCTGAGAGGGACCAGATGCTGTGGGGAGAGCGAAAGGTGCAGAGCCCTCCCAGCGTGGCAGGATGCACACACCTCCCACGCTGACTGGGATGGTGGAAAATCCACTTCCACATTCAGGGAGACTTTTTACATGTTAGTTTTGATCTTGCCTGAGGTCTTAGCCGAGCACTAGCTTCTGATCTTGATTACACTGATGTTAAAGATGATTTATCTGGTCAAGAGTAATGGCATTCATTAATTAGCAGACATTAATTAACTGAAACAGCTGATATTTGAGTTTCTGGAGCACTCCCAAGGAATGGGTGGCTGCATCTGCCTCCCTCTGATTTCCTCAGAAGTTGCCCTCGGCTGAGAAGTGAGTTTATTTCTATAATCTGATTAAACAGCTGGCAGCTTTTAAACTCTTGAAGAAAAAAAGATTAACTTTTAAAATGGGATTCTTGGGCTGACTGACTTCTCAGGAGAGTTTTCCATTGAAGAAAAGTAGAGTTAAGAAGTAGAAGTCTGTATTAGAGCTGGCTAAGAACTTTTATGATTAAATGTAGGCATATATGTATAAAATATCTAATAGTCATCTCGGCGTGTGAATAAAGCTCAGGGGTCCTAAAGAGGTTGTTTTGCTTGCTCAGAATCACAGAATGTTAAGGGTTGGAAGGGACCTCAAAAGATCATCTTGCCCAACCCCCCTGCCAGAGCAGGACCACCTAGAGCAGGTCACAGAGGAACATGTCCAGGCAGGTTTTAAATGTCTCCAGAGAAGGAGACTCCACAACCCCTCTGGGCAGCCTGTTCCAGGCTCTGTCACCCCCACAGTGAAAAAGTTTTTCCTTATGTTTCTGTGCAACCTCTTATGCTCCAGTTTGCACCCGTTGCCCCTTGTCCTATCATTGGACATAACAGAGAAGAGCCTGGCTCCATCCTCCTGACACTTGCCCTTTATGTATTTATAAACATTAATGAGGTCACCCCTCAGTCTCCTCCAAGCTAAAGAGACCCAGCTTCCTCAGCCTTTCATCATAAGGGAGATACTCCACTCCCTTCATCATCTTTGTGGCTCTGCACCACATCTGAATCTCACCAGCTTCACTCACAGAGGGCATCTTTCCCTGACTGCAGGTGACACAAGAGCATGGGGCCAGCCCCTGGGTACCTGCTCAGTGCAGGACAGTATCATGCTGGTAAAAGTAGCAGAGCATCTCTCCTTTCTTCCACGGGCTTTCCAGCACAGGGCTAGTGGGCTGCCTTTGCCTTTGAGCCCCAGCTGCAGCTTCCTTGCCTGCAAGCTCCTTTCCTGACAAGTCCTCTGTGCCCATCACCCCGACACACTTGGGAGCATCACGAAAGGAGGGTGCCAAGAGCTTTAGTCTCCCAGGGGTAGCAAACCAGCACATTTAACCTACTGCGTGACCTGGCGAGGACTTGTGACTCTCTGTGGAGTTTATGGCAGGATACCCTTGCCCAAGTATTGCACGTTTAGGAGGCTACACGGTTGATCACGGCCAGCTCCTGAAGGGCAGCTGGCGTGGTGACAGTAGGCTTAAAAAATGAATGAATTGTCAGCTTCAGTCTGGATGTCACCATCATTTTAATGCTAATGGACTTTTTCCTCAGCCAGCCTCCCATCTGAATGGGGAGCACAGAAACATCCCAATATTTATGAGATTTTAACTAGATTAGTTGCAAACCTATAAAGCAAAGAAAGAGACAGTTCATCCAGTATTGGGGAGGGGAGTGTTAAAAATGCCACCTCAGATAAAATATTATGGGAGTTGAGTAACTGTAAATAAGAACCTTACTTATGAAATAGTTTCTTATGTGAGCTTGGGATGAGGGCCAAGAGAATGTCTAGGGCTTGGGGAAATTTATTAGCCCAGATCAACAGGATTTCTGGGACTCGGGAGATGGGGTGGCAAAGAATTTGCCTGTTGGAGTGTGCGCTTCCTCCATTCATGCCTGCAGCAGAAGTTTCACTTAGAAAACTTTTGGGATGGTTCATTTGCATTTTTTGAATTTTCTTGGTTCTCATTAGCAGCTGCAGTTCTGCCCTGGGACTTGAGGGAGCTGGGTTCAAGCTCTGGGTTTCCCCAGCCTGCCAGTGTGGTCTTGGGCAAATCATTCACCTCTCCGTGCTTCAATGCCCCTCTGTTGAGAGGAGATGAACGTTCTTGCCTGACTCGTGGGGGTGCGAGGAGGGTGTGCTAAGGACTGGGAGGCACTCAGATACCTGAAGCTTGCGTGAGCATACTGTGGGTGCTTAGGAATGACCAGGACACGTGCAGAGCAGCTACAATACATAAGTTGACCCTTCTCAGGGGGAGGAATGGCATTTGGGGGCTGGGGAGTGATGGATCTTCGCTTTGATCCCAGTCATTTTAGTCAGTGCCGTGATTCTCCCTACTCAGACACCTTTATTTTATGCCCTCTGTCAGTGCAAGTTGGCTGTCCTCATGCGGTCCTTGGTGTCCTGCTGATATTAGGGTCATCTTGGCCGCATATGCACTTTAAAAAGAGCATGTACTCATCAATAGTGCAAAACCTGGGAACCTGTTGCCTTTTGTCCCCCCATTTTTCATCTCTCTCATTCCCATTTGCTGTTCCTTCTGGTATTCCATACCTGTATTCAGCTTTCTGTCTGGCTTCTTCCAGCACATCTCCCCTTCTGCCTTCACTTTGGTATTTCTGCCTCCACCCCCATCCTCACTCCCATATTTTGTTTTATTTTTCTTATCTTGTTTTTGGAACCCATCCTTCACCTCTCCTATGTATTTCCATTTTCCTCCCTCTAGTTCCCAGTGCTTTTCAGTAAACAGCATCCCTCTCCTACTCTAAGTCACTGCCCACTGACAGTGGAAAGATTGCATCATGAAAACGATGCAAAGATCTCTCAGTTTAGAGTGGGGGGTAGGTGAGGGTGACCTCGCTCTACCTCTCAAGCCACAAGGTCTTAATTCCTCAGCCAATGTTTATTTGCCTGTTTCTCTGGCATTCAATCCCTCTTTGTTCCCCCAGCAGTAGAAGTACCTGTGTGGGTTGCGAGGATGCTGCATCGTGTCCTGTATCTCCCCTCTCCCTCGTGCTGGCAGCCAGTACCCGAGTGGCTGTTGGTAACGTGCGTACTTAGCCCAAGTGTGGGAAAACTCTCAGACTTGAACTCTGCTTTGTATTTCCATGCCATACGAAACTCCTTGAATGTTTGTCCTTCCCTTCACGTGGCCGAGACCTGCTCTTGTATTGCACTCACATGTGCGAAATCTATTTGGCCTTGTATTTTTATTTTTTTTTTAATATGCTGCTTACAGTATAAATACAAAAGCAGACAGCAGGTCTGAAAAGCAATAAATGTAATGGTGGTGCTGGTGGTTGTTATAAATAGCGCAAAGGATTTAGAAGCTATTCGGTCTTTCGGATGGGAATCGCAAGTGTTCTGTGTAATACAATCTTAAGGCTCTCATATTTAGCTATTGAAGTCTTCCCAGTTGTGATTGGCCCAGTTCACTCATTGCTGGTTGGCTTCAGTGTGGGGTGAGTTTGCTCTTGCTCCTCACAGAAATGAGGCTTAGACTCCAAAACCCTGGTGTTCTAGATGGTATGCCTGTGCTGTACCTGCATCCAACACCCTTATTTATGTAAATCAGGTCTTTGCATATGCAACTGGACCGTTTGCATAAAGAACCGTGGTATTTCCACACATGGATTTTTGAGGTTGGTTCCTAAAATCAGCGCTGCATTTTTTCCTCTGCTGGAGCGAAATGCAAATATTTATTTATTGACAGAGCTGGAGCTGATCGTTTTCCCTGTCCAGGTCTGAGCTGTCTGTTCCATCAGATGAAAAACAAGTAGTATTCTGGTTTTCTTTCTAAAAATGCATTTGTTCATAACTGCTTTGAAAACAATTAGTGTCTGGTCTCTGCCAGCCCCGGTAGAGTGCTATATATATTTGTGTGTGTATGTATATGTATATCAAAAGGGGCTGAACGCCCAGAAATTCTCTTGGCAGCCCTGCTGTCTGGTTAGAAAAGGAAGTGAGCTACAAAATCTGAACATTCAGTTCTGAGACTTGAAAGCTTTCTGGATTTTATTACCGACTCAACAGGGTTTTCATTATGTATGTGGCCAAGAGGAGAGGTTTACGCAAGAGGAACATATTGTCGTTGAATATGTTTGTAATTTTACACATTGTTAAATAATTCGGATAACTAGATGTCTCCTAAATGGACAAAATAAATTAAGTGTTAGCAGCAGCGGCACAGAGCAGTCAATACAAAAGAGTGGCCGACCCCCCTCCAAAAGCTGATTTCCAGTGCAGAGGGGTCTCCATCCAGATGCTGAGTGACATTTTGCCGTTGATGTGGATGGGAGCCATCTTTCCCTCAGTGTTTCTGGAAGCCTCTCGCTGCCTGTCAGTCTCTTCTGCTCCAGATGATAGTATCTTCAGCTTGCCTGCTTTCTTTTTTTCCTTTTCCTCCTCTTTGCTTTTTAGTAACTCAGTGCTATTTAAACAGCAGTTTGAGGCAAAGTTTCTTCTGCTCTCATTTTCTTGTTAGTTTTAGGAAGGAAAATATTTTGAGAAGCGGATTATCACGCAGAGAAGGTGTGAGATGCAGGAACTGAGCTGTAAATACAGACTGAGGCTGTGTCCTGCTGTCCTGGTCACCTCCTGCAGCAGGGGATGTGCTGTCAGCTCATGCCCTGTGGCCGGTCAGCTCTGCCACAAACCAGCTTGACAGCAAAGTGAATTCCTGTCCCACAGACAGCGCAGTCCCAGCTAATTTTGCACTTGTTCATGTGATGGGTATTTATTCTTCATTGTCTTTAAAAGGTATTTATTTTTAAACCCTCTGTGGTCTGTGGTGCCATACGGTCTTACTGCATGTGTTCCCATGAAGCTGCTGTCAGGGCAAAATGCTATCTATATGTGCCTTTGCATTTACACGTGGGAAGCCAAGGCACAGGGAAAATATAAGACCACTGGATAATTCAGGCTGGAACTCAAAACCCAGTCTGAACCTCTCTCACCCCGGATTTATGCCGAGTCTCTCCTGTGCACACCAGTGTAAGCAGCCTAGCTCTTCCTTCTGGGTGACCGTGCTGGAGGTGCTGGGGGCTGCTCTTGAGCCCCCCAGAGCCCTCCTCTCTCCTTCCCTCAGCCCAGCAGATCGATGGCCATCTTCAATGGGAGCTTGTGCCAGGTGCGTGCGCAAGAAGCTGTTGTCTTCATTGCTTTCCACCCCTATTGCAGCCCCTGACCTGTGCCTTCATTGCTTTCTACCCCT
>JANVCC010000034.1:18102060-18232241 GCA_025345505.1 Todiramphus chloris collaris
CTTTCTACCCCTATTACAGCCCCTGACCTGTGCCTTCATTGCTTTCTACCCCTATTACAGCCTCTGATTACATCCACTGACCTGTATCTTCATCACTTTCCTCCCCTATTGCAGCCTCTGAACCTGTATCTTCATCACTTTCTACCCCTATTGCAGCCCCTGACCTGTATCTTCATAGCTTTCCACCCCTATTGCAGCCCCTGATTGCATCCACTGACCTGTATCTTCATCGCTTTCCACCCCTATTACAACCCCTGACCTGTGTCTTCATCGCTTTCCACCCCTATTACAGCCCCTGACCTGTGTCTTCATCACTTTCCACCCCTGTTGCAGCCACTTGAGTGCGGGAGGGAGAGATGCTGGTTTCCTTCAGCAGGCACTATGGTGATGTGCTCAAAGCTGTGCTGTGGCTGCACCACCATCCTGCTGCTGCCCAGGACAGCGAACTCCATGGTTACTAGAAGGGGCTTGCCTTTGGCTTTGGTCTTTAAAAGAAAAAAGATGATATAGCTTTAGGATGTATGATGCCTCCAACATTCTAAATCAAACTGAGTAGTCTCTCGTTTTTGGTTTTGATTTGGTCCCTTTGTTCTGTCATGTGTCTTCATGGAGAAACATCTACTCCCACTGCTCTCGTCGCAGCAGCAGCACATCTGTGGCACTGCAGTACATGCAGGTCACCAAAGTTCCAAGGTGTTTCCTTGCTGGTCCTCCATAACGAGCCTCGCTGCAGGTAAACATGAGTGCAAAATAGAGCCACTTTTAATGTGGGCAGTGCAACGTGTGCCTGCCCAGCTGCATGTACCAAACAGAGGAGTTGATTGGCTTTTTTTCTACCTGCCCCCCTGCTGCTGTGCTGAATGGCCCGTGGCAGGGCTGTGCAGCAGTCGGGGTGCTCGCCCAGCCTCCCACCCACAGCAGCAGGGAGAGCGGGGACTGCACTGCTGGGCTTGCCGTGGCCGCAGCGGGACGGCCTGGGAAGGGGACTGTGCTGATGCCTGAGAAGGTAACTGGGAGCCCTTGTCATGGTTTCCTCCATCACTCCCTGTCCTCAGTGCTCAGAGGGGTGTGGTACGTGTCCAGTGCCTCCTGACCTTGAGGAAGTTTTCACTTGTGGCTGACTGTGGGCTGCTTCTGCTTTATACCGTAATGTTTTTGTGCCATCGTTATGCTGGCTTTCTTATTAAATGTATTTTTTTTTTTTTTTCAGTCAGTTTTGCCTGCTAGTTTGCCCTCCGTTTTTGAGTCCATTGGGTCAATATGAGCTAACCATGAACAGAAGGTATTTATTTCAGAGAGATTAAGCTGGAGGAAGAGCCCAGGAAGGTGAGCAGCTGAGGGGAGGAGGCATACCCTGCTGAGATGTCCTGGGAGAGCTGGCAGCCGGAGCACAGCTCCAGTTAGAGGCTGGAGGAAGAGTCTGTGGTGGGGAGGCAGAGGGAGAGGCTGTGAATGCCCTGACCACAGAAAATGCCTCCTTGGCCCTTGCATGGTCTTCAGACACTGGAAAGTCCAACCGTGAGACACAAATCCAAAGGAAACGAGGTCTCATTAGTTCCACTGCCCACAACTTGCTCATGGCTCCACCAGCGCTTCCAAGTGTTCAGTTTGGTCAAAGGGCTACTGGAAACTAGGCAGATGTCTTTCCTGAGTCACCCCGTCTTTCCACCTCCCCAAGGTCAAGGTGCTTTGAAGGCCAGGGTGCTGCTAGAAGAGGTCATGTCCAGCTGTCCATTGTTGTGCAGGCATCCAACCTGCATCTGGTCTGCTGGTGCGTTGAAATCCATCTGGATCTTTGTTTTTGCCAGAGATTTTACCAACCAGAAAAATGTGGCATTATAAGAAGGCTGTAGCAGCTTGTTATTCATATCCTCTTCCTAGTGAGAAAGAGCCAGAGAGCATGTTTTAAACGTAACCCATGGTCGGATGGTGTGGTGAGTGCTGGAAGCCTGGGCTGCTCTGGCAGAAAAATAATTTCCCCTTTTAAAACCACTGAACAGTCCTTGTTCCTCCACACTCCAGCTGGTTAGCTTGGCCCTGCAGCCTGGGCGTGGAGACGTGGCTGGATCCACTCCTGGTGCCACTCAGCACCCTGAGGTGAGCTCTTGCTGCAGTGAGGGATGGGCTTTGCTGCCAGAGAAGAGGGGCTGGGGCAGGGGATCCAAAGGGATGTCCTGCCTCCTCCCTGACTGGCAGCTTTGCAGCCTATTGGTGATGTGAGGCAGGGAGGTAACGATTCAGAGGGAGCAGAGCTGTCAGGGATGGGCAGGGGAGAGGGCTGGGGTGTGCCCAGTGCCGCCTCTTGGGGTTGGGGTCCCACCAGGGGTTTGCTGCCGCTCCATCGCGCTGTCCCGAGGCAAGCGGCGATGGGAGGTGGTGGAGCAGTGCTGGGAGAAGCTGTGTGGCACGACACACAGTTTAAAAGGAAAAAAAAAAAAATAGCCCTTCGAGCTCATCTCACTGGGGAAAAATTACCTGAATGCTTGGGCAGGCAGTGCTCAGTGAATGCTACACAAAGCTCAGGCTTTGTGGAGCTGGAAGCACTGCTAAGCCTTTTTCTCCTGCCTGTGTCACTAAGGCTGCACTGCCACCTCCCATCTCTCCCCCCAAGAAACACAACAGCCCTGTGACAGAATTTTCCAAGTGTGACACATTTCTCTGAAACTCCTTTCAAATGTCCCTAGCAAGAAACTACTCTGGCTCTTTTTGCCCGTGGCCCTGCATGGCTGGTGCCACGGTGGGCGAGGGGGGTGAGGCTGTGGGTACAGCCCTGGCTTGGCCAGTGGGGAGCTGCTGGCCACCATAAACAACCCCTGAAAGGGATGGGGTGGGGGGGGCTGTTGCTGGGGAAGTGCCATCAACACCCCTCCCAGTGCTGCCCCAGCTATCCTCTCCAGTCACTGGTGTGAGTGCTGTGCCCAGTTGACATGGGCAGCTGGCATCTTGGTGGCCAGCCGCAGTCCAGAGACATCACATCTGGAAAAAGGGCATTTGAGCTGCTTCTGGGGATGAACCTGTCATGTGCCAGGGCTCACCCATCTCACCCCTGCTTGCAGGAGGGGTCCCTGTGCTCCCTGGGCGTGGGAGGGTCTGGGAGGCAGGCTCAGAGGAATTTGAGTGAGATGCCAACGCCATCCCTTGATGCTCCCACCCTGTGTCCTCGTCCTGATGTTGTGAATAGGCTCCTTCTTAAACAGGAAGGGAAGGCAGCACTTCGATATTGAATCTAATCCACTTAAACCAAAATGATGTGGAGATTCATATCTTCTGAGCTTACCTTTGTGCTTTTACTATCATTTTTCCCAGTGTCTTTCCAGTACTTTTCTCTGCTCCATTGCTGTACATCAAGGCAATTTGCCTGTGCAGAGGAAAAAGTTAACCAGGCTTTTTCAGATATTGTAATAAACAGCCTGAGAAAGCTTTACACATTGACCCCACACCATTTTATTCATCCAAGATTTTATTTACAACTGGACCTTGCCTAATTAAAAAAAAACCCAGCAAAACATCCATAGAACCTCTGTAAGTACAGATCACCTGGCTTCATGAACAAAAAATCTCCAAAGGAAGAAATTTCCAAAGGAAAGTGGAAGTAAATTCAAAACAGTATTAATTAAAAAAAAAGAGAAAAAGTAAAAGAAACAAACAAACCAACAAAACCCCAACATACAAAACAGCAGTCAAACAAACACATGAATATGGAGTTACATTCTTATTTAGGAGGAGAGGGTACCATTCAGAAATGCTGAGTGTTCCAGCCCTAGCACCCTCTGTGTGTCTCCTGGCCTTGTTCCATGATGCTCATAAATATTTGAACTCTTTGGTGCATTAATCCTTTCCAGCAAAGCTGTTAGCCTAGAAGGGCTGCAGCCGTCTGGGAACCCCACAGGATGGTCTGGTAGCTCACAAGTAGGGATTGATTGATTTATTTATTTTTATTGTCTAACGAGGGTGGCTGGAGGGGGACAGGAGAGCTGAAGGTGGCGGTGCCGACAGGGGATTGTCCTTGGCAGGTCTTTGCAGGGCTCTCCTGCCACCCTCACAAACTGCACATGGAAGTTTTTTGTCTCCTTCCCCCTGATTGAAGGGAAAAATTAGAACAGCTTTGCTGGAGATGATTGCAGAGATGGGTTCTGATAGCCACAGCAATGGTGCAGCAGGGAAGGCGAAGCAGCCCTGGAGTGATTTGGAGCAGCGCTAAGGCTGCTCTAAGTTATTCACTCTATTAACAAATTGTAGGAGTTGCCATCCTGGAGTGGGTTGGGGTTCAGCAAAACCTTCTTGTGTCCAGTGAGTTGTTGGCAGATTCCTTGCTCAGTGATGGCGCAGGAACACGTGTGATAGAGCATCATCCTGGTGTGGGCCAGGGATGCCAGTCATCTTGTGGCTAAGAGGGCCAATGGCATCCTGGGGTACATTAAGGAGAGTGTAGCCAGCAGGTCAAGGAACATTTTCCTCCCCCTCTACTCTGCCCTGGTGAGACCACACCTGGAATGCTGTATCCAGTTTTGGGCTGCCTAGTTCAAGAGAGACAGGGATCTACTGGAGAGAGTCCAGCAGAGGCTATGATGATGATTAAGGGACTTTGAACATCTCTCCTATGAAGAAAGGCTGAGAGACCTGGGGCTGTTTAGTCTCGAGAAGAAAAGGCTGAGAGGGGAGCTTATCAATGTCTATAAGTATCTGAGGGGTGGGTCTTCAGTAGAAGGGGCCAGTCTCTTTTCAGTGGTGTCCTGTGATAGGACAAGGAATAATGGGTATAAGCTAGAACATAGGAAGTTCCACCTCAGCATGAGGAGAAACATCTTCCCTGTGAGGGTGACAGAGGCTGGAAGAGGCTGCCCGCAGAGGCTGTGGAGTCTCCTTCTCTGGAGACTTTCCAGCCCCCCCTGGATCTGTTCCTGTGTGGCCTGCCCTGGGTGTTCCTGCTTTGGCAGGGGGTTGGACTCGATGATCTCCAGAGGTCCCTTCCAACCCCTACCATTCTGTGATTCTCTGATCTGCCTTGGACATATCAGCGTGCCACAAGACTGCCCAGTGAGGAGGGTGACACACTTATTTTTTTGGAACAGTTTTGTTCCAGTTGTAGGAAACAAAAAAGGCCAGAAGCCAAATGGAAATGGAAATGGAGCATTCTGGGGAATTAAAAAAAAAAAAAAAGAGGTAGAAGGTGGGGAGATCATAATGTGTTTGTAATCAGCTGTCACACTGAAAAGATCCAGCATGAGGCTCTGAGTTCAGCTGGAGTACAGAGCAGCAGAATTATATGCAAGTGTTTTATTTCATTAGGAAAATCAGCATCTAATCTGTGTGGGAAATGGTGAGCTGTTTCCGCAGAAGTCCTGGTTTTTTATATTTATTTGTTTGTTTGCCACCATATGCATTGTGTTTGCTGAAGAAAAGTATTTCAGTCAAATAAAATATGACGCAGAAGATTCAGGGTGCCATTTGATAAACAATGGGCTGCAAGTTGTCAAAAAAAACCCCAAAAACTAACAAAAAAAAAAAAAAAAAGGCGAGTCTGGCACATGCTGAATCCATTCCTTTCTGTGCAGGAGGAAAAATAACAATTTATTTCCCATATAGCCAAACTCTTTCACAATCTGCATTGCTCAAGGCTTGAGTAATGACCAGCAGCAGCAGGGACATTCATCTGCTGGGATGCTCTTTGCAAGCAAAGGTAAGTCAAGCGGTGCACCACCAAGCTCTCGGTGCCCCCATGGCTGATAAAGGGGGTTAAAAGCAATATTGTCTGCACCTTGATACACAGTTAAATAGTTTTCCCTGCCAAATAGCAGTGGGCAGCATCTGAAACACTCTGAATGGTTTTCCGTTTGGGCCGGGTCTACTCAGGGTCCTGGTTTGGCTGAAGGTTGCTCATGTGCCTCAGATGCCTCAAATGAGTTGTTTTACAGCATTACCCATTACTGACTCAAGATGGTGATACAAACAGTGCAAAGTCTGGATTTCATCTTTCTGGTTCGTGTTGGCTGACGAGTTAATCTTAAAATAACAATTGTCTGATGGGGAAAATCCCACAGATCTAGGCAAGCGGATTGTAAAAATAGCTGCCCTCGTGGGTAAGAGTCCCAGATTAATTTCTTGAACCCTGCTGTGGCTAAGGGCTGTGGGCATGTACCTGTTATCAAAAAAAGGAGCAAAAGGGCTGGCGAGAACTCCCCTTTAGTCTGCCTGGCATCAGTAAATATCTGCAGGTCAGCAGAAGATGTATTTATAGTTGTAACCACATGAAGCGAGAAAGCCTACACTTGCCCTGTATTTTTCCATGAAAGAGGTGAAGTAATTCAGGGTTTATGAATAGATCACTGTTCCTGGACTTTCTTTTTTGACCCTGATTCTCTTTATATAAGAGTCTTCTGTTCCTCCTGTGGATATGTTGTGTTTTGGTGATTTTTAAATTTTTTATTTGTTTCTTTTTTTTTTCTGGGAAAGTTATTTTTGGAATGAGGGTTTCTAATTGATGCTAAAGCATGCAGTAAGGCTTTTCTATATATTCTGTGTGCTCACGCTTGTTTTATGTAATAGCCACCAAATTTCAGCCCACTTGCTTTCAATTTTCTTTCCATGCTTACATCTGCTTTTCTTTTCTTCTCTTTATTAAGTTTTCCAAACACATTGTTGGACATAAGGGATTCAATTCAAAGTCCAGAGCTGCAGTAATATCTGTTCTGTTCGTGCAAAAGTATTGATGTCTTAGTAAGTTAATTGTCATGTTATGTCATCCGCTTAGGCTTTCTTTTTTTCCTGTGGAGAAAAGCTAATGGACTATTTTAACAGGTTTATGTGTGCTCAGAAAGACAAGGGAATGAATGAATGAATGTATCTTTAGGACCTACTCTGCTTACCCTTAAACTCAAGAGGGGAGGGGTAAAGCAAGGAAAGACAATTGGTTTTACTTAGTTTATGAAATCCTAAATCTGAGCTGCCTACAAATTAAGACCAGTAATCCCAGTTTTAAAATACTTATGTGCTGAAAGAGCTGAAATGTTACCAGATAGTGACTTCATAGCATGAGGCCACATCATTATTACGTAAGAGTGTTCTGGTTATCTGCATTTTGAGATCTTTTCTAAATGCAGGAATGAAAATAGGTCTTGGCAGAAGGATGGAGACTGGAAACTTTTGCTGGGAGAGTGCTGCTGAATAGAGGCGTGTTTTCTTTGCATCGTTTCTCTGCTTCTTGGAAAAAAAATAAAATCTAATAAACAAAGCTAATTTTGCTGAGGGAAGAGATACAAGGTCTTACTGCAAACATTCTTCTTTTTTACTGTAAGCCATACTCAGACTGGGATGCTTTCCAATACTACTATGCTCCTAACATCTTGCTTGGGCATACAATCAGGTTGGCCTTGCCTTTGGGAAGTATTGAGGACATAGGCTGCTTAAATGCCTTAAGGCCTGAGCCTGGAAATTAAACGTATGGAAGGCTCCACCTTGCTCCTAGTCAGAGGAATGCCTCTTTTTTACAAAACCAGGTTTGATAAACCCACATTTGAAAAAGACATGGAAGTTCATTGTGTCAGTGACTCATCCTGGGGGTGAATAGTGCTGGGGTTGGTACTGGTTTTCTTTAAGGGATATTTTTACCTTTGTTTTGTTTCCCAGTTCAAGAGATTTTTTGTGAATGAGATAATCTGTTATTTTCAAAACTACAACTAGGTACTTTTTAGGCTGTTGATTTGATACCATTTTTGGTACCTGTTATGTCTTTCCTGTAACTCATTCCCAGATTCGAACAGATACTCTCCAACATGTGCTAAAGTAATTCTGTCCCTGAAGTGTCCATAGATCATTACAGACCACATCCCAGAGCAGGTGTCTGTGGATGGGGATGACCATTTTCCATCTGTTTGTTTTATTCTCTGGCTTATTTGTCACTATTAAATGATTACCGCGGTGACAGAACTCCCCAAGTATGCATTACTGAATTTCTATTTCAGCCGGGAAGCAAAACGATAGCCCTTTGGCATGCACACAGCCAAAGGAAGACAAATATGAGCAAAGTGGGGCTTTCAGTTCCCATACCTTTGTGAGATCGCTTTTTTAAAATAACCTTGTAAGGCTTAGTAAAGAGCCTCTGCCGATGCAGACTCAGCTGCAAAGCCATCAAGGCCGGAGGTGAAACTAAGTGGAAAGTGGGGTGACCAGGAGAGCTCCAGGTGAAGCTGGTGAGCACAGCCCCAGAAGATCAGTTAAGGGCAGCTCAACATGCCTATTAAACCAGACCCATCAGGCAAAGTGATATTACTAGGCATTAGTGTTCTTTCTTGGTTACTAGTACTGACTCAGTTAACAGCATGAGATGAATTTATAAACTCTATTTTTGTTCCATTGCTCAGTTCCATTTAACTATAAATATTTCACAGTCTTAAATAAATCCCATCAGAAACTGAAGTGGTGTTATAAAAACATGGCGTTATTAGGGGCATTCGTTGTCCCTAAAAGCATTTAGTGCTCCCAGAGTGGAGGCAAGAAAGAAGCAACTTACGAAACATGTATCACATTTAAAGAGTAAGCTTTCAATTGACCCATGACTGAAATGATAGGGCTACAGGTTACAACCAGCCTAGGTGACAAGACGTCTAGGTGACAAGATGTCTAGTTTACAACCAGCCTAGGTGACAAGAAATCTAGGTTACAACCAGCCTAGGTTACAACAAGGTGCTCCAGAAGCCGTGGGTCAGCACAGCTTTGGGGCAGGGAGATCAAAGAGCACAGGGGCTGGACCCAGGCTGCTCTTATTTTTAGGGTCCTGACTCAGTGCAGTCTGGAATGATAAGGACTGGGAGGTTTCCCATTGACAGCTGCTGGGTCCCAGTGGAAGAACTGGCTGCTCCCAGTGGGCAGGGGCTTGTATAGAGTCAGGAGAACAGCAGCTAAGAGGAACACAAACTCTCCTGCATCCTGATGTGCCTCTGGTGCCCAGGGTGCTGGTGATGCAGAATGGTGAGAACTGCTGGCTTCTGACACCCATCTGCAACTCCCTGGTGTATTTCTGCTGCCAGCAGTGTAGGGTTTTTTATATATGTAAATATTACATTTTAAGAAATTGCAGCATGAAGGTTGATCTCTGTGCAGCCACCTTCTTTGTGACCCTCTTCCATGCTTTGCTGAGTATAAAAGCTGATGGGGGAGCCCTGAGTTGGTTACCTGGGGCAGCAGGAGGGCTCTGGATCTGTGCGCCAGTGTCAGGAGCATCCATCTCACACCTCTGCCAGGAGAGCAGGGAAATGAAGAAGCTGTGTGCCCTGGCACACCATGCATTAGGGGAAAATTCACTGGGAAAGGTGTTTGCACAAAACACCTAGAAGCCTTTCAGGCATTTTTTGAGGTGGGGACAGGAAGGTACTGGGGAAAAAACTGTGGGTTGGAAATGTATTTCCAACTATTTTTAAAGTAAACAAATTCCTTTTGAAGTTGTGGGCTTGTTGCATAAATTGTGCATTTGACAGAGTAAGTGGTGGGATGTTATGGTAATTACTAATGTCCCTTGAATATTTGGTTAACCACTATATATAATCCCACATGCAGTAGCCTTTCCAGGGAGAATTTAGATCTACCCTTTGGGCAGGATTAACTGTTACTCTCTTGTTTCAGCAACTTTGCAATTATTTGATTCCAGCACAAGGAGTTTCCCATTTCAGGAGGGATTTATTAAAAAAAAAAAAAAACAACAACAAAAAAGGTGTCCTTTTGACATCTGACTTGTAAAAACAAATTGCGTCCTGTACCTGGGCGTGCTGAGCTGTGAGGTGACTGCTTGGGCACCGGGTGGGAGTGGTGGGAAGGCTGTTGTCCCATCTACAGACCGTGGCTCTGTTGCAGGAATGGATTTGACTTCTTTCCTCCCTAGACCCAGGCACACAGAAAATGCATGAGTGCAATGCTGAGCTCAGCGTTTCAGGGCAGATTATTGCAGAGATATTAACACTTGAGAAGGTGCCTGTCCAAACCTACTTCTCCTGGCATCCGAGGCACACCTGTGCTGCTCCACCCTGTCCCCTAAGCTTTTCTTCTTCTGGTTAATTTATCCTCATCTTCCTTCTCAGTTCTTCCTAGCAAGGCCTTCTTGGGTTCAGACCCTGGAGCCTGCAGGCACCAGGCTGTTTGGGCTCAAGGCAGAAGGGTGATGTGCTCTCCCTAAGCTTACTTTTTCTCTGTGGAGAATGACACATCCTTGGGCTATCACCCTGCCTTTGCAAGTGGAAAAAAAATGCTTGAAGATACAGGCGTATGCATATAGGTGATCTTCTAAGTCAAGAATTTTTCTGTGGTGTATTAATGTGCAGACATCTGTGCTTTCAAAAGAGCTTCTAGTCTGGGTCAGATTGGCTAAACTGGAGTCTCTAAATGGTAGCAGTACCTCTCTGCTTCGCTTTACACTATGCTTCTATAAATTTTATTGGTCTCCAGTTGTTATCCATTTTCAGCTCGTTTTCTTTCTGTTTGGGATGCCTGCCTTGTTCTTCATCACTGAGTCAATACAAATCTTACAGTACTCTAGCCAGAGTTACCTTTCCACTGGTACTTCTTCCATCTTCATGACAGTTTGTCTCATAAATGCCCTCAGGCATCACTGGCTCAGCTCCTCACGGCTGCTCTGATACCAGAGGGAGAAACCAGGCTCTGTAATTGCTATCTTTGATACCTGCTGTTTTTCAGGACATTAACTGCAAATAAAATAATATGTTACAGTCACCTGCCATCAGAAATCTATATAACCAAGTTAAAATAAGATCTTGGCTCATCGGAGTACAATTTGAAGCATAGGCAAATGTCAGCCACAAGCCTTTGCACTCTTCTGCATAAAATAAGCCTGAGTCTAGATTGCAAAAATGATTTTAAATACAAATTTAATATGTATTTCACTAGGGATAGGCCTTTTTATAACCTGCAGACGTTACAAGAATAAGCTTTAACAAGCTCTCAAGTGCAGAAACCATGACAATCACCCTGGTGCCTTTTTGGTTGTAGGAAGAGGTGTGGGGTGAGGCATTTCAGTATTTAGATACCTGCAGTAGAAATCCAGTAGCACAACTATTTCAAAATCTGTATAATTTCTTGTTTCATTTTCCATCTTCACATGCTCACTTGAAGGCTTCCAGCTTTGGGTTTTTCTGAAATGATGCATAGTGCTAAACACACTCTGCAGAGTTAACTAGGCATGGGAATAGTGTTGTTCCTGATCAGTGAAAGTAAATATTTATCAAATACTAGGTACAGACGTTGCCATATCCATTAGTTTTCATACTATTTGGAAATAGAAATGGCTTTATCTTTGGTAAGTTAGCAGTGCCCAGAAATTTGCTAGGTGCTTTAGGGGAAATTCTCGTACTGGAGATGGTGCAAGTTTCCCAGTTGGAGAGCTTAATAATCCAAGTTTAAGTCAGACCTAAAGCTGAATGTTTCTGACAAAAGTGGGGATGGAAAACAGGGGCCAGAGCAGCAGTTTTAGGGTCTGGGCACCAGCTCTGGATGGGGATTATGGTGGCTCCCATCTGAGCAGGGCAGCTGGGGGAAGTGTTTTGTTCCTCCTCAGCTTTTCTATGGGTGCAGGAATCTGTGCTGTCCCACCGGCCAGCTCCTTCAGCAACCTTGCCTGCAAGCACCCAGGAGAAGGGTTAAGTTATATTGCAATGTGGTATAACTTCTTGAGAAGCTAATGCAAATAACCAGGCATTACCTTGTTTGCACTGTGAGCAGACTGGCAAGAGTGAGTTTGAGGAGGATTTTGAAAGATAATGCATGGTGAACTGAGCAGAATGGGCAAAACATTTTCTTGTGGAGAGGTGGTGCAGAAGAAAGAGAAGAAAACACCAGTCAGGGTGAGCCTGAAAAGGAGTACCATGGATGTGAATAAAAGAGATGGTCTTAGGGTCTGATAAGACCAGGGCTGGCTTTTCAAAGATGTCCAAGGAGTAGATTTGCAAATGGTAAAAACATTTATACTGAGGCCAGAGGGACTGAGGGCAGCTTCCCCTGGCTTTGAGCTTGTCTGAGAAGCCCAAACCTGATGAAGGAGCATGAGAAGGCATGATTTTGAGGTATCCCATAGTTGGTCGACTTCAAAAGCAGCATTGTAAGCCAGCAGGGTGGGGTAGCTACGTGCCAGGGTGACAGAAGGGACGTCATGCTGCAGTCACAACCAGAAGTTCAAACTTCTCAGTAGAGCTGCGGAGAAAGAAATATCAAATCCTAGGCACATTCTGGAGGAACAGAAGGGGTAAGGAAGTGGAGTTATCTGACTCAGAGTGCTTCAGTGGAAGGTGTGGTGGGGCTGCTGACATGCACAGGGTGGGAGGAAGGGGATTAGGAGGAATGTGAGGATTCAGTCCATTGTACATGACTGTTCTGCACAGCTTAGCGCTGCTTACCTACTCTCGCTCCTGCCACCTCACTGCAAAGCTGTGCAGAACACAGACATCACTGCGACTGTTGGCACAGAGCTGTGTCCTTGCTGGCATTAGCTGGGGAGGACCCAGGCCATGAGGGATGTGGGCAGCTGGCCACCCCAGGGGTGGTGGCAGTGGCCAGGGCACAGTGCGAGAGGCTGGGGACAGCTGCTTCCCGATCCTGTGAGCTTAGCAGGCTTCGGTTTCTGTCTGTCAACCTCTAAGCTTTCATCAGCTCCAAATCCAGCCATAAATTTTTAGACATTATGGCTTTCATACGGAAGCAAACCCATGCCACTCTTTCTACATATTTCTCTTCTATTTTCACAAAAACAACAAGTTTACAGTGAGTGCTGGGCTTGAGGGAATTGGTCTCACCTAAACAGATGTGTATGAAACCCAGATGTGGAAGTGCTACATCTTTATAGACCAGACATCCACTCTGTTGTGGAGGAGACAATGCCATGCGCATCCAGGCACCGTGTTCACAACGCTTTGTCAGAGACTACACTGGATGTTCAAAAGTTATGATTACTCAACAGAAAATAATGCAACAAGATCTACGCAGCTCTTGATTCTGGGAGGAGTGAAGGAAGCTCATTTACATTAAAATACCCTTAAGCCCCCAGAAGAGTTTTTCATTACGTTTGGAAAATTGCTGGTGCTTCTTTTCTACGTCTTGAATGTTATTCTCTTATTTACAACTGGCCTTTGTCGTTTCACTGCAAGGCTTCTCAT
Organism: Todiramphus chloris collaris; assembly: GCA_025345505.1. Taxonomy (NCBI): domain Eukaryota; kingdom Metazoa; phylum Chordata; class Aves; order Coraciiformes; family Alcedinidae; genus Todiramphus; species Todiramphus chloris. The sequence continues at coordinate 18,115,212 of JANVCC010000034.1, forward strand.
TCAGGACACAATTCTTCGCATGTCGCTGCTTCTTGCTGGAGTTTGGCCTTCTGTTTCAGAAGCTGACATATTCTCATATTCAGCTGTGTCAGGCATTTCTGTAAACTCCTTCACCAAGCTATGGTGTGTGAAAAACATCACAGATTTTTCCTAGACCTTTCCAAGACCACCTCTCTCCATCACTTTTTCCTGTTTTGGTACTGCTTGTTGTCGACTGCAGAGTAGCAGCTTATGGGTGGAGAGTTTTATCGTGGTGGGTCATCTGTGGTATGTTACTCAAAGCTGATGGTTGGGCTTGATGGGATGATTCTGTGTTAACAGGTTTTTATTATGAAAAGCATAGCTGACCTTTAAAGTCCAAAGGGCATATTTCTGAATGACTCAGCCTGCTTTTGGGGCAGCTGAAGATTACAGTACGCAAACAAAAACTGCAGCATGCTTCTCCCATGTAACTTTTTGAGAAAGCACTATTTGCCTCTGGCGTTCATTGAGGGAGCTTTCTCTTTGTGTGCAAGAGGAAAATGGGGCAGGCTACAATAAAAGGCATTGTTTCTCCCAGCATGCAAAGAATGATGATCCAAGACCCGAAATAATAGAAAAGTGTTGGAAGGGAATTTAGTTCCCAAATATCTCAGGGTAGCTTTAGGCTTGCTCAAGTTTTGATTCAAACTTCTCATTCTTCTTAAATTCTTTCCAGGCCAAAACGGATTAAATAGTTGCTAATCTTCAATCATCCAGCATTTTGCTGGGATCAGTGCTCAAGGATGGCCTCGCCCTGTCGCTGTTTCAGCCGCCGGTTCCTTAATGACACTAAATCCTGGGGAATCACAAGGGTATGTACTCGCGTGCTATGAGGATCTATCTTCTCAATTTCATCATTAAGGTCGCTGCAGGAGGGATTTTTTTGCTTTGTGCCCTAGAGAGTATCTGTCACGATAGTCAGCAAGGATGACCAAGTATTGCACCTGACGTATACATGATGGGTTATAAGCTAGCGGTTTATGGAGCTGCTTTCCAGACCAGAATATTGCCTGACAGCTGTGCTTACGAATCGTTCCAAATAGGAGAAGAAAAGTGGTCTCGCTGTGACACACCTAGAGAGATACTGCCAAGCCTGGGCTCAAAAAAAAAAAAGAAAAAGAAAAAGAAAAACATTTTTAAAATGGTATCCTTTCTCTTCTCTTGCTAGTACTATTGGGGTGTTGTCCAATTGAACTGACAACACAAGAATAATCATAATAAAATATTCCCACATAGATATTACTGAGGGTTTTTCCCCCCTTATTTTAAAAATCAAATCTCTTAAAAAGTTCAGAACAAGTCTTTTCCCTCTTCTCCCTCCTTATCCCTCCTGAAATCCCCTCGGAGCTAGGGCAAGGCAAGAATTTGTGGTAGCAGCTAAATGTGAAAACTGTGTAATTTACATCCTGTGGCCCTAGCAAATACAATTACCAACCACATTTGCAGCACTGCAAATTACCCAGCACTTCACCAGTGTGGGAGATGGCACAGTGCCTGTTGTGATAGCTGATCCCACACCTAGAACTGCCTGACAGCTTTTATATAATAGCAAGGTATCCCTTTTGTGCCTGGTTGATGAAGGACAGATGGTCTTTTTCTCCTTCAAGGAGAATTCCCATAAGGCTTTATTTGCAATAGTTCCTGTGCATAACAATTATTTGTATTAAAAGAGAATGAATATGGCATTTATTGACAAACGGTAATGCAGCGAGACGAAGTGCAATTTTTAACTGTTTCTTGCAGCACTGGCTGTTCAATTTTATTTTTTCTTTCTTTGATAATGGATATCATTTTCATTAACATCCCTTGTGCCTTTCTGGCAGTGTAAATTCATTATACCTGTCTCTAAGGCCTGACTGCCCTTCCAGAGCAGTGCAGCAGAGGCTGAGGATAAATGAAATTAAAGTGCCATTAAGGTACCAAAAAAATAGCATAACACAAGTTAATACTCTTTAAGATTCATAATACTCTTTTTAACCTTCCTCCTCCTCCTTAGATGTTCACATGTACATTGGAAGGTTATGGATGGCTCAAGGGGAATGATGGATTTCCTCTTATCATTTCTTTTCCCCCTTGATGTGTCCCATAGCTTATTTTTTGTTGGTGAATATAGTTGAACCCTGTTCAGCTGGTCTTGTGGCTTCATTAAGACAATCTAACTCATTTTGTGCAAGCAGAGGTGATTTATAGCACAATGTTTTGGGCATTGTGGTCTTGAGCTGTTGGGATGCTGTTTTACCTTTGACTGTTTAGAGCTCTTTAGAGCCCTCGCTCTTGGGTCCATGGGTACTTAATGGGTTTTCCCAATGTAATTCATAGTAAAGTGATAATCACGATGATAAAATAAGAGGCATGAGCTTTTAGAGTTTTTGTTTTTTTCTTCAGTATGCTTTGCACAGCTTCGCTAATTGCATTAGAGTCAGACCTGAATTACTGAAGGCTTCTGAAAAAAACACATATTTTGGTCAAGGATAATTAGGCGGAGTTCCTGAACTCTGTTTGTACTGCTCACACTCAGCCATACATTAGTTATTTTTATTTATACAGCACCAAAAATGTGCCAGGAAAATGAAAGAAGTTATCAAGTTACATGAGGAATTTTTTTGCTATGTTGTTCTTTACATGGAAAGTAAAATCTCCTCTTTCCTCTTGGAATCCAGACCTGCCTCAGCTCACAAAGCATGGATGAACACTGGAACAACTAAGTACATAACACATAAGGCTTCGTTTGCAAGAGAATCAGACAAGTCCATGGATGTCAAAATGAAACTGCCCTCTGCCCTGTTTTGAATGCTGTCAGTGGTGGATGCAGCTAAAGATGTGCCTGACAGTGAATCCAGTTACCTGCTCGTCCAGGTGAGCATTCAGAGGAGGCACTGGCGGGTGCTGATGAACAAGTGGCTGATGAACAAGTAGGCATCAGGGCAATAACTAACAGAAAATGCCCTGGGCAGGGGGGGAGTGGGCTGCAAAATTAAACAGGAGGTGAGAAACACTGAAAAAGGAGTGGAAAAGGGCAGACACTGCCTGGAAGCGTCTTGTGAAAATCTCTGTGTGGCACAAGGATTGGCAGCCGTCTTGGAGCATCCATGGGGCTCTGGGAGAATTGCTTACTGGTGGAGCCACGTGCGAGCAAGGAGTTGGGGGTTGGGTTTGTTTTTTTTACAAAAAAAATACATCAGCACAACAGCGGGAGGCCTGACTGTGATGAGTTTGTGAATGCAGCACAAGAGATGTTTCGGGTAGAAGAAGAAATAAGGCATTTCTTGTGTGTGTAATTAGGACCCTCGGCAGCTGGGTAAGCTTTAATTGCCATCCAAAGCTCCCAATCTTGCCAACGAATGGAGTGAAGAGAGATATTAATTTCCATCTGGACAAACAGTTTCCTACTTAGCGCTCATCATGTGTATCTTCATTCCCTGCCACTGCCGAGTGCAAGCTAAAGCTGCTTTCATCGGCAGAGTTCAGGTGGGGGTTCAGCTGCATATGTGGCCAGAATTATAAGGAGTTAATGGTAAAACCTGCCTCGCTCACCACACTGTCAGGGCACAAGGTGCTGTTAGTTTTGGAAGATCTCCACATCTCTAGGTCCTTATATAAAGCGTCTCTTTGCCACGGTGTCCAGTTGCCTCCTGAAACTTAAAATGGGCACAGAAGGCGCCTTCTTCTCTCCCTGCTCTGGAGGAGCAAGGCGATGTTTATTTTATACGATGCATGTTTGTTTATAAATGTGGTGTTACTGAGCTGAGGACTAGATCAAAGCAGCAGATTTTGCATTTCACTTTGAAGACACAGATGTCCACGGTCAACACGATCTCTTTTTGGGGGCAGCTTCCAAATTTTGTGGGCTAAATGCCACATTTTTGCCCTGATATTGACAGTTTCATTGTTCCAGGGGCACATAGCTGGTGCAGGTTGTCATCTTGAAACAGAGACACAATGACAAAACTTGTATGTAGACACAAAGTGTAGCAATTTAATCAGGAAAAAAAAAAAGGGGGGGGGGGGGGGGTATTATGGGGGAAAAGGTTGAGAAGAGAGTAAGAGGAGGAAGAATTACCTTTGCAAAGCTACCAAATAAACAGACTTGCTGCAATTTACAGTATGCAAATAGCATCATTAAGCACAAAAAGATTTTTATACAAGTAACAAATCTAACATTGTGCATGTAATGGAGGTTGGTGAGCCTGTGCAGGGTAGATAAGTATGTGTGCTTTTCTGAAATAAAAGCAAATTAAATAAAAACAAATAAAGATTAGAATAATAAATTCCCTTCTGCTGAGGAATGGATAATTGGTCGAATGGTCATATTCAGCAGATGCAACTTATACATGTAGGAAATTCCATCATGTAGTGCCCCAGGGGTATTGGGCACTATACAGTAAAAATAATCAATAGTCAATGGTCAATAGTAAAAATTGTTACTATTCTAGCACAAAATTATTTGATGGGAAGAAACATAAATGCATACAGGGCTGGTTTTCCATTTGCTCATCTTTTGATCTGGAGTGACTTCACTGGAATGACTCTGCACTGACAGCAATGATAGGGTGGATCAGCCTCCAGATACCTATATATTGAGTAAGTGTGGTGAAGTGATGGCTTAGAAATTAAAATGAAAGCAGTACTTGACTAATGTCTAAAAAGTCATTGTCTAAAAGTAATATTGTCTATTAAGTGGCATTTCCTGACTTACCAAGAAAGAAATGCCTAACATGGATTAATATGGTCATTGGCTAGTCATATCTTGATTTTTTTTTTTTTTTTTCTTAAGAAAGGTCAGGAAAAAAAAACAAATTCCAAATTCAAACAGGCCCTCTTGGAAACAGTGATTTATTTCCTGTTGACTTTAATAAGTAATCCCATTAAAATAGCCTGTAGTGGGAAGCAAACTTTATATGTGGACAAAATATGAAAATTATGCATTTTCTGTTGGTTGGTTAGATCTGAAATTCCATCTTGTGCTATTAGAGTATTTTTAAATCATGATGTCACTTCTGCGTTACTTTTGTGTGTGTGTGTGTGTATATATATCTCCCTTTCTATTCAGGAGATGACAATATACACAGCAAAAGTCATCTGGTGCCTCAGACAGCTGCTAAAATACAACAGTTATTGATATATCCCCTTTGTTATTCAGCACTGGATTATAGTCTCCTTTTATACGCAGAGGAGTTCTACTGTTTGTAAGAAAATACTTCCCACATGACACTGCCTTGTCACTGTTTCTGGAGAGATTTTGAGGAATGACTCATGGGGTGGTGTGCCCTACTTTAGATGTTGCTTTTTCCAAGGTGCCCCGCCAGACCTTTGACTTTCAGCTTTTGAAAGAAGAGTACCCATGAGTGGAAGTGCCCAAACCCATTAGTTATCTTTAAAAACATTTCTGTTGTGAAAAATAAATAAAAGAATGTTTTTTCCCTCTGCTATTAAAGAAAAAACAACAAAAAAAAAGTAATTTTAAATTACTTGTAACTGAAAGGAATTAATAAGTAGATAGCTCCATTCCTGCCATTAACACATCTGTTAAAGTGAGCAAATAATTATACTTTAGATCTCTCTATCCCGTAAAACAACAACCATAACCATTAAATAATTATATTTTATCTAAATGCACAATAAAATATCTTCCAGCCCCACTTACTGTGCTCATTACCATATGGTATTTCTCCTCTGAGCCTGAACGGAAGGTGGATCCGAGCATTTTAAGGCACTACTCTACATGTGTTTATAGCAGTAAGGAGCAGAACTGCCAAAATACTTGAAATACACTTTCCTGTTAACGTCTTTCAGAGAAATCATTATGAGAGCTATCTGCTTTCAGTGCTGATTTTATCTTTGCATTTATCTTGTGAAAGGCATAACTGGTCCTCTTCTCTTGATGTCACAAACACATTTCCAACAGAACTGGATTGATGTGGTCAGCAAAGCTGTTGGCAAGCATGTTTGCTATGTGAACTGACTTCTCCTGGCAGTTTATTAAGACAACATTCATTCCTTTCCAGTAATGTGGCTGGCAGTGTTTGTATGTCTACCTAATTAAAGCAGCTGGATTTCCACAAGATATTAAAGTTTTTATCAACTGTAGAAGGACAGTGATTTTTTGAAAGACCACCAGATCAACCAGAAGCGTGCACATGGGTGCAGACTCTTTGTAGCATGCAGAAAATAGGAATTTACAGGTCATCACAAGTCCTCAGGAAAAACAAACAAATAAATAAATAAAAGAATTGTAACCTCAATTTCAATGGAACACAAGAAAAGGCAAATGAGATCTTTTACTGGTGTAACTGTGCATAGTTTCCTGGAGCCGAATACAGGCATATGCTTGCCATAGAAATAAGTGGGGGCAGATGAGTTTTGGTAGAAGTCCTGCTAATCAAGTGAAAGGATAGAAGGGTTTGTAGTATGTGTAGAAGGTTGGTGTTGTTTTTTAACAGCAGTGATTCAGTTTGATCTACCTTTTCACTCTTTGTGTTTGGAATATGCTGAGGTGGAGATCTTCATTTTGAGTTGTGGCAATCTGTGGGAGAATTCAGACAGACTCTGTGAAACCTGAGCACCGGGCTAACAGCAGCTTCATGAAGGTCAACAAGGAGAGCTACAGAGATTTGCAACTGGATAGGTCTGTACAAGGTAGCAACCAACCGACCAGAAGCCCTGCTGGAAAAGATCTGAGGGTTACTATGGGCTCCAGGTTCACAGTCTCCAAATATGCAAACAGGCTGCTGGGCTGCACTAGGAGGATCATGGCAAGTAAACTAAGAGACATTATTATCCCTTGATACCAGCCCTTAGGAATCCCAGACCCTGGAAGTAAGAGAGAAAGTCTGCAGGGAGGAAGACTCTCCACTGGTTGATGAGGATTGGGTTAGAAATCACTTGGGTAAACTGAATCCATGGACCCCAATGGGATGCACCCACAAGTGCTAGGGCCACTGGCTGATGTTATTGCTCTACCACTCTCTATCATTTTTGAGAGATCATGGAGAACAGGAAAGGTTCCTAAGGACTGGAGAAAAGCTAAAGTCACTCCAGTCTTCAAAATGGGCAAGAAGGAAGACCCTGGGAATTACAGACCAGTCAGCCTTACCGTCACCCTTGGAAAAGTGATGGAGCAGCTCAATTTGGAGACCGTATCTCAGCACATGAAAGAAAAGAAGGTTATCAAGAGTAACCAGCACGGATTCACTAAGGGGAAGTCATGTCTGACTAATCTGATGGCCTTCTATGATGGTATGACTGAATGGGTAGATGCAGGCAGAGCACTGGACATTGTCTAACTTGACTTCAGTAAGGCTCTTGACACTGTTTCCTGACATCCTCATGGGTAAGTTCCAGAAGTGTGGGTTAGAAAAGGGGACACTGAGATGGGTTGAGAACTGGATGAAAAATAGAATTCAGAGGGTTGTGACCAGTGGTACAGAGTCCAGTTGGCAAGGTGTAATTAGTGGTGTTCCACAGGGGTCAGTTCTGGGTCCAGTCTTATTCAACGTTTTCATCAATGACCTGGATGAAGGGATGGAGTGTACCCTCAACAAGTTTGCTGATGATACCAAACTGGGAGGAGTGGCTGATACACTGGAAGGCTGTGCTGCCATCCAGTGAGATCTGGACAGGCTGGAGACCTGGGCAAAGGCAAATCAAACCAAATGAATTTCAACAAGGATAAGTGTAGGGACCTACACCTGGGGAGGAACACCACCAGGTAACGCTACAGGTTAGGGGTAGACCCACTGGAAAGCAGCTCCATGGAGAGGGACCTTGGCATCGTGGTGGACAATAAGTTCTCCATGGAACAGCAATGTGCCCTTGTGGCCAGGAAGGGGTGAATAAAGAAGAGTGTGGCCAGCAGGTCAAGGGAGGTTCTCCTCTCCCTCTACTCTGCACTGGTGAGACCACCTCTGGAGTATTGTGTCCAGTTCTGGTCTCCCCAGTTCAAGAGGGACAGGGAAATACTAGAGAGAGTCCAACAGAGAGCAACAAAGACGATGAAGGGACTGGAACATCTTTCTGATGAGGAAAGGCTGAGAGCCTTGGGGCTGTTTAGCCTGGAGAAGAGAAGCCTGAGAGGGGAGCTTATGAATGTTTACAAATATCTGCAGGGTGGGTGGCAAGCAGAAGGGGCCAGGCTCTTTTCAGTGGTGCCCTGGGATAGGACAAGAGGCAATGGTCACAAGCTGGAACCCAGAAAGTTCCACCTCAACATGAAGAAAAACTTCTTTACTGTGAGGGTCATGGAGCCTGGAACAGGCTGCCCAGAGAGGTTCTCCTTCTCTGGAGACTTTCCAGACCCTCCTGGATCTGTTCCTGTGTGGCCTGCCCTGGGTGATCCTGCTCTGGCAGGGGGGTTGGAGTCAATGATCTCCAGAGGTCCCTTCCAACCCCTACCATTCTATGATTCTATCATACTGGCGAGAACATATCTGGAATACTATGTCCTATTTGGGGCTCCCCAGTCAAGAGAGAGATTGAGAAACTGGAGATTGACCTGCCAAGGTATTTAGGGGTCTGAAGCATGTGGTGTGGAAGGAGAGACTTAGAGAGCTACGCTTGTTTGGTTTGGGAAAAAAGAAGGCTAAGAAGGAATGAATAGCAACCTAGGGGTACTTGAAAGGCAGTTACAAACACAAGGGAGACAAATTCTTCTCAAGAGATGCAGAGGATGAATCAGGCAGAAGTTGGGCCTTGAGAGATTTGAATTGGACATCAGGAAAAGCTTTTGCACTACAAGGGTACATGATCCCAACACTGGATACACAGTGACAAGCTCTGATCTTCTTACTGACTTTTGGAAAACAGACCTTGAAGTCCCATAGATGCTTCAGCTCAGCATTCCCTTAGAATCAAGTGTTAGGTGGTATCAAGGGAGCCTCATCTCCTGCTGGTTTATTTGCTGAAGGCAATACTGCCTCTGGTCCCCGTTGTGTGCAGTGACACTACTTGTCAGGGAAATTGTCAGGGAGTAGGAGTTCTCTCCCTTTCTCAACTGTACCTTAATTCCGCCATTTCTCTATTATTTTTCAGTTGGTGAGTTAAGGCACCCAGAAACCTCTTGATTAAGTGCTAAGGAGCAGCAAAGTTCAAATGGAACAAACTGATCCCCCACTGCCCCCTCAAGCCTTCCAGCTAGTGTCACTCCCTGTGTATTACCTGCTTCCTATGAAACCACCTGCCTGTTGTTCCCCTATGGCAGGGCAAACAGCTATTGGACATTTCCCTCCGAAGAAGAAAAGGTCATTTCACATTTATTTGGTGATGAATTACAGCAAGAGTTATTGTCACTGGCCTGGGTATGTTAATACTGTATCTTTTTATGCTTTACAGCTTAACTCTGACACTTAGTACAGCATACTAATGAACTCAGTAAAAAAGCCTGTTGGAAATATTTCAATTTCTTTGCTTGATTTGTGATGTATTCATCTGCCTGTTTGTCTCCAGCACTAATCTTAGTGCCAAGGAAGCATGCAAAAGATCTGCTTGCCCTTTGCAAGGGAAACACAAGGGAAACCACAAAGTTATTGACTCATGAGCATATGCGTATATATAGATGTGTGATCTAGATATATATATTTATAGAGATATATATATATAGATGTGCGTATCTCCCCTTCCCTCTGTCCATATTCTCTTTCTTGTGGATACAAAAGCTAATTCCACTTTAACTAGTTTCACATAAATATATAGTTTCATAGTTGCATTGGCAAGTTACTGACCAAGTAAACACCAAAAATGCACCAGGTGTGCATAAATCAAGGCAGAAGATGCCAACGTGATAAGAAAGGCTGGGAATTCTTTCTCAGGAAGCTGGCACCTGGGAAAAACGGGAAGTGTAAACTAAGAAAAGCAAGATTCTGTAGCCAAATGTCATCACATCTTACTGCTGAGCTTGCAAGGGCTTTTCAGGCAAGGGAAGGGAAGGACAGCCTGTCACACCTGCGGGGTGCTGCCTGCTGGTCAGCTGGCTCCCTAGAAAAGAGAAATGGAGACTTAGGATAAGCATTAAGAAGCAACTCAAGTTGCTTCGCAAAGGGCTTGGTTCCTTTAGAAAATATTAACCTACACCCATCAGCATTTTAAAGCTTTTGCCTTTCTAGGGAATAAAGGTGTAGTTCTGGTGGAAGACTCGAAGGGGAGAAAAAACCTCAGCATGTGCATTATTCCTTTTGTATCAGTGCAGCCCAGTTTAGCTGCCATGATTTACCAAAACCTTTATCCCACCCTGCCCCCAAGCTGCCTTTTTGTGCTGCCCATGGGGACACCTGCAGCACCTCAGAGCAGCTGGGCTGGGATTCATGAGACCCATTGAACAATAGCTGCCTAAGTATGAATCGCAAGAGACGATGCTTTCTTGACAAGCTGATAAAATATCATACTTTATTAAAAATGCTGTCTGATATCAGGAGAAGTCTTATTGTCTAATTTTCCCAGGGTAGCCATAACAAGAACAACTTATTACAAAGCACATCCTAATCCAATCTCCTCTTTCTCTCCTGGCTGGCATAGTTTTCTGGAAGTCCATCAGGGAAACAAATAGTGTCTTTCTATTTTCTGTAAGAGAGCTGATGTCAACTATTGCAATTCAGCACAAATTTCCACAGAGTACTAATCTCATTTTCAGTTATGGTCATCTGAGCCTGTGGTACCTAACCCATGCTTTTTTAAAAATTCAACAAGTGACTTTTCCCCTGCAGAGAAGGAAAGGCAGAAGTGGACGTAAGGCATGATGAAGCTGCGGAGCATGGGAGTCCTGCAGCTCTCTCCCCGATGATCTATTTGCTCAACAAAGTGAATCCACTTTGTTTTGTGATCCAAAAGTTGATCCTGGCTGGACTAGTGCAACCTGTTGTAACAAAACATGTGGGAAGACTATAAATGTGAGGAATGCCCTGCGCCTCTGCATGTTGTCCAGGCTCCTTGGTGCCGTGTGTCACGGCAACAATGCTGCCAAAGCTGACTTTTAAAGAATCACCCTTTGACAACTTTGTCTCCCGACAACTGTGTAGCTGCCAGCCCGTGGGAATTCCTCTTTCTCTGGAGGATGCAAAATGCCAGCTGAGAAAACACCCAGTTCATTATCCCAGACAAAACAAATATTGTGTTTCCCTTGAACCAGCTATATATAGAATTAATCTGACCCTGGTAAGACGCTGCGAGATAGCTTGGGTTCAACTCAGGCAAGGGAAAATGCTGCTCCCCAAAAGGCTTTCTCTACAGGCTGGCAGATGCTCTGTTGATTTACACCATCCAGAAGAGGTTGGTCTCCTTTTCCAGGAGTGACCTGTTACATAAGGAATAGATGGCAGGCTAAATCTGTTCAGCGTTTGGAAAATGCAAAAACACTCAGGAGCTTGTGTGTGCAGTGGGGTGAAGCTACATGACTTCTGGCCTAATGTCTTTAGCTCCTCTATATGAGGAGCCCGGACAATTTTTTAGTAAAAATACTGCTTCACTGAATCCCTGTGGGGTTTTTGTGTTACAGTACTAGAGCAGGAATTAAGAACTGTCAACCGTCTGGGTGAAAACCCCTCAAAGTCAATTTTCTTGCATCGAAAGCATGAACAAAGTAACATCTTTTTTATCTTCTATGGCTGTAAGACCTGATCCTGTACCTTTACTAAGATAATGTCCCATTGATTGTAAGAGGAGCTTTTCCTGCAGAGCAGTGTTTGCTTCTATTAATAATGGCATTTGCCTGTGCAGTAGTTGCACGGTTTTCTATTGAGCTGAAGAACTCACTTAAACCTGTATACCTTCTAAAATGTGAAATGCAGTGTCTCTCCATCTTTCTGGTACAGATTCTCATCACCATAGTGGGACGTGCTGGTGACTGAACAGCTCAGTTGCTGTCTTGCCCTGGCTTTTCACTATCTCAAGTTTCAAGTAGAATTTCATTAACAGTGTGAGATGTTCATTTAAGGCTCTAGAGCCAGTGGTGGGGTTCCAGCATCTGCAGATGATGGGAGGTGTGTTCAAACTTTGCAGCCATCCAGCACACCCAAGCAATCAGCCCCTGTGCTACGTGCTTGTATTCTGCGGTGATCCAAATTCTCCTTTCTCATGATGACACAAACTGTTCAACAGCAGCGACCAGCTGTGACATTCAGTCACCTAGTGGTGCACACAAAGGTTGCACGTTTGCCACTGGAGATGTTAGACTCATCGTTACATAGCTGTTTGCACTAAAACAACAATTTTCAGGGTAAAAATGATAAAAGAATCATAGGACTGGAAGGGATCTCTCCTCATCCATCCTTCTTCCCCAGACCCAGCTTTCTGCTCCTTTTGGATATTTCTTTAACTTCTTAAAAACACCAGATATAGAGGCTGCACATTCTTCTCAGTCAATCTTTTTCTCTGCTCCTTATTGTTAGAAAGCTTTCTGTACTTTTCCTTGCAATAATTTAAGTCTGTAGCTTGCCTTCTACCTTGTAGAAATCATTCCCTTCATCTTTGTGGCAGGATTTTACATACTTATGACTGTTCTTGAGTCACGGCTGTAACAAAAATGAAACCTACCGATATGTTGCTAAAGGTCTTGTCAAATGGATGAATTTCACTCTGTGTATCAATCACTTACTTCTCTGTCACAACTTTTAAACCATATCTCCTGTTTCAATTTCTATTCCTTTATCTTGAAAGCGAATGCACTACTCATGTGTGCATCCTCAAGTACATTTTGCAAAGCAATTTTCTTCTCACTGTCACTGCCAGCAGATGACTGTGTATTGTCAGTCACAAAACTGGCTTTACATCTTTTTCTGTATGAAGCATTTTCTCCTTTCCACAGCTTTCTGTGATACTCCTTAAGAGGTCTGCAGTCCATCTTTTGTTACAAGCACAGTTTTCATTGTTCTGCATTAATTCCGTGGGGTGACACAGCTTTCTTTCTTTGTTGGGGGCAGCTTTGCTCTTTTACACTAGTCTCTCCAGCAGGACAAAATTACAGGAAAATACTGGGTACAGAGCAAGGTAGACCATAAATACTGTGTCAATGACTGTAGCTGACCCATTTTGCATTACTGCATATGATGCATTTTAACAGCACTCCCGTAAGACTGTGTGAACACATTCTATTATGTAATGTTAATTTGTAAGTAAACTGATATTTTGTAATTCCTTATTATAAATATGCACAATTTTGCTCTTAGTGCATCTGTTCCTAGATTGTTAATGATGCCTTTCTGTTCAACATAAATAATAGAACAGTCACAACCAGCAAACAGATCTTCACTTGTATTTAAGCTGCACCATTTTATACCTTTCTGGAAATACAGATGAGCACTTTTTTTTTTTTTTTTACTGTAGTTGTTACTCCTGTAGCCTTGTCTAAACAGCTGGTCTTTTGTATTCCCAAATGTATTCATAGCATACCACTGCCTCATACCACTGCATCTTATAAAGGGATCCTCCTCAGGCCTTGTCACCCATAAGATGGACAGGTATGGAAAAGCTGTCAGATGTGATACCTGGCCAGCTCCCAAGGGAGCAGCGGTGGACACCTGAGGTCAGCCCAGGTCAGTCACAACACCTCTGGGGCAAACCTCACTGTCCTAGAGTATCCTGTGTGTACAAGATGATCATGTGGCATCACATCTTATCTCATATTTCTGTAATCTCAGTGAGATCTAAAAATTCTCACTGCTTATAAATTCATAAGGCATTTATGGTTCTTAAAAGATTCTGTATTGTCTAGAACTTTACAATCTGTTGGCTGCATGTTTGATACCTTTTCAGATAGGAACCCTGGAAGTTTATTTTTTTTTTAAATTACAGGAGGACAGAAGCATTTTTTCTTCTGGCTAAATGTCACACTAACAAAAAGCAAAGCAAAGTGTGTCAATGGCCATGTATCAAATCTGTAATGAGTAAAAATAGGCTTTAACAACTATGGAGGGATCACACATTATACCAGAGACAGTACAAAATACCATTTGTAGTAGCTTATGAAATTGAAATGTCCTACATGATACCAACTCGAGTACCTGTCCATTTGTTTAAGGAGAATAATATTTGCACATTACTCAGTGAATGACTTAGTCAAATAACTGTGCCTATACACATTAAATACAGGCAGCATTTATAGGATATCTGGAAAAAGGAGATGAAAATATATTCAGATGCCATTCATAGAATCATCGACTCATAGAATGGTAGGGGTTGGAAGGGACCTCTGGAGATCAGTGAGTCCAACCCCCCCTGCCAACACAGGAACACCCAGGGCAGGCCATGCAGGAACACCCAGGAACACATTTTGGAAACACACTTTGCTATTTCCTTCATGCATTACATTAGCCATATTCCCAAATGCTGCACACGTGCTGATGTCCATGAGAACATGGCGAGGGCAGCTGTCCGGGTTTTATCTGAGCACCGAAGGGGGAACACGGAGCTATATGCCGGTGGGGTCCCCTCTGTGACCAGAGGGATGCTTGAAAGAGCCTTGCCAGTAGAAAAAGAGCTGGAGGGAAAATGCAATTCACATTCCTCCTCTTTCTTTCTGCTCTGGTGAGGAAAGACCTCAAAGGTAGCTGAGAGGGTGGCCGCGGGAGCAGCACAACCCAGGGTTGTGGACGTCGCCCATGGCACAAGGTTTGGCCCAAAGCCTCATTTGCCTTCTGCCTGGAAGCCAACCTCAAGTCAGGGTAAAGCCTGGGAAAAATGAGACGGGTGGATGGAAGGGTTTCTTTTGGGGGAAAAGGGTGGAAAATGCTCATTGTTTCAGTCCCTGAGGCAGAGGTGGAGCACCAGCAAAGTGCTGGTGCCCCTTCTACCCCATGGAGGTGGAAAATGACATCCTAAAGGGGTGGAAGAAGGTGGACACACTCTGCTGTGGAGGGATTAGGGAGTGGCTGGGTTTATTTCTTTAGGATTTCTATTTGGAACTGCCTTCATCATGGGGTATTCTTCCCTTGGCCACAGGGATAAACCTGCCCGGCAGCATCAGGCAGCCGGCCCGGTGTGCCCTTGAGTGGGATTCAGCAGCCTTCTCTCTGCCCACGCCCGGCTTGAGCCAGCGCAGACATGCGGGGAGAGGCAGGTGTCCGAGCGCTGTCAGCACCGTTATGCTTTTATGCAGAGCGAGGTGAAATTACTACGGGAAACCACTCTGCCCCTCAAGCCTCGTTGCGGTACCTGGTACCGGAGCCCCGCGGCAGGCACGAGCAGCACCACCGCCCTGCCCAGGGGCAAGGCCTGGGGGCAAGCGCCAGTGCCACCCCACGAAGGGCCGCCTGGGGCCCTTTCCCGGCCGGGCCGCCCCTGCGGGGATGGCGGCGGCCCGGGGCGGGGGGTGGGGCTCGGCCCGGCCTCTCGCAGCGGAGCGGGCGGTGTCGCCGCTCGCGCCCGCCGCACAGGTAAGCGGCGCCCTGCGGAGGACGGCCAATGGCGCGGCCCGGCCGCCGCCGCCAGCCAATGGAAGCGCGCTTGGCGGCGGCCCCATGGAAATGTGCCTGGTGGGGAGCCAATGGGGCGCGGCCGGGCCGCGGGCGGTGCTTTATCAGCTGCTGGGGCCGCCGGCGGTCGTGGCCGCCCGTCCCTCCCACCACTCCCCGCTTTCTTCCCGCCCGCCCTCCTTCCCTCCTCCGCGCCCCGCTGTCCTCACCGCGCAGCATGGCCGGGCTGGGCGGCGGCCCCGCCGCCTTCGGGCGCTGCACGCACGCCGTGGTGCGGGCGCTGCCCGAGTCGCTGTGCCGACAGGCGCTGCGCAGCGCGCCGGGCCCCGAGGTGGACTTCGCCCGCGCGGAGAGGGAGCACCAGCTGTACGTGGGCGTGCTGCGGGGCAAGCTGGGGCTGCAGGTGCTGGAGCTGCCGGCCGACGAGAGCCTCCCCGACTGCGTCTTTGTGGAGGACGCGGCCGTGGTCTGCGAGGAGACGGCGCTCGTCACCCGCCCGGGCGCGCCCAGCCGCAGGAAGGAGGTACGGTACGGTACCGTACGGTACCGCGCGGCAGGGGCCGGGCCGGGGGCAGCGGTACCCCCGCCGCGCAGGTGGGGTCGGGGCGGCCGCGCCGTCGGGCGTGTCCGTGGGCCCGCCCCGGAGCCCCGGCGGGAGAGGAACGGGGGGCGGCGGCAGCGGGAGCGATCGCTCGGGGAGCACCAGCCCTCCTCGGTCTGAGCGGCGCGACGGGCCCTGGGGCAGCGGCTCTCGCCCGGCCTCCCGATGCCGCCCCGGCGGCTCCGGCTGGCAGCGCCCGGTGTTTATGGGAGGGCGGTGTTCTCCCGCTCCTGGAAACAAGTGGCCGGTGCAAACTATGACTCATCCTTTCTGGGGCTCCCGCTCCGCGCGTTCCTGCCCAGCTCGGTCCTCCCGATGGATCGTTCGCACGGGTTTGTGCCTGCGCTGCTCGAGCCGAGCCCCGTTTCCATTGCACGTTCACCTCGAGCTCTGTGGCAGGCAGCGCGTTACCCACAGCTACGGTCCTCGTACCCCCTGGCTGATGCGCAGGAGCCGGTGTGTGCTTTGGTGTACTCGGCGTCAGCGCGAATGCCCTTGAACCCGGTGTTGCCTTTCCGGTGCAGCCACTGTAGGCCCTGTGGGCCAGAGGCGTGTGAGCATCCAGGTCAACTCGGAGAGAGGTGTGAAGGATGTGGAGCTGGAGGAGCCTTACTTTAAATACTCTTACGGCTTTAACATGCTCAGCTCATTCATAAACTAGTTCATCAGGCAGCGTGTGCATTGAAGTGCCACCTAGTTATCTCCCCCTCAATGAGTTGTGAGTAGCAAATGAAACCTTATGCTGCTTGGAGCTGTAAAACTACTACACTAGCAACCTGCCGTCCTGTAAGCATGTTTTAACATAACCCTTTTCTTGTCTCTTACAGTTCCCATCTCTGTGGCACCATCTGTGATCTACAAGCACGTACTGTTGTGCCTGTGGGACAGGGCTGGGCCACTGGCCGTAGTAGAGCAGTAACTGCTCTTGGCCATTGAATGCAGTGGATGAGTCTCTTCGCTTGGTATTTTTGATATGCCCTTCTTTAACCAATTACAAAGTTTACTTGAATTTTGCCCAGCGGTGTTACGGTCATCACGTTACACACATCTTGTACCCATGCACTTCCTTGTGCGTACCCATGTGTGTTTACTCCTTGAAGCACATCTGAATGCTCTTAAAGGTGACAGCATCAGAATAAAGTATGTTTGCCCCATACTGCTCTCAGAAGCAGCAGTTTCTCAGCCAGAGTCCAAGTGAGTTTCCAGTGGTCCTGCCTGTGATTCACCTATTAATGTAGCTATGTGATCCTTGCTGCCACTTGCAAAATTTCCCCTTTTGGGAGAACAGATTCACTTCTTTCCATGGGTAACTTGTCCAGGCAGAGTTATGAATCAAGTGGTGACAAAAAGCTTTGGAGAATACTTTGAACCTTATTAGTTGTCTTGAATGATGGGGCAGTCCTTCCCCTGAGTTTTCTGTGATGTAAAAAAGGAAAAATAATTGAAAAAATATCCTCTTAAAGCTGTAATAATGCATGACACTGCATTGTAGTGCTTGTCTGAACAAGGGGGGGTTGGACTGGATGATCTTCAGATGTCCCTTCCAACCACTACCATTCTATGACTCTGTATACCTCCTAATTATTTACAACAATTCTTCCTCCTGGGAACATCATTATAGTAGTGCTTTGCAGAGTTCTGGAGAAGATGCTTGTTCTGCAGGATGATGTCTGTCTGCTCCTGGTCCTTCTCCATTCTGAATCCTCCCTAGTGTGGTGACAAGCAGTTGGGTTTAGTTAGTGAGTCTGCTTTGTTCGAGCAGTTAGTGACCAGGATGTCATTCAACAATAAGATAGTCAAGGCTTTAGAAATTATAAGTGTGTATATGACTACTTTGCCCAGAGGTCTGTGTGACTTGGACATCTTGGCATGCATCTGTGATAACCTTTCTTTCATCAAGAGCTCCTTAAAAAGCAGCAGTTTTTCTTGTAGCTTCACGAGAGGGTGTTTCCTGTTGCAGCCGGGGCTTCTCTGATTGTGCTGCCTACAGACCTGCTTCTGGTGGTACAAGGTGCTCTGGTGGTCCAGGCACTGAGCTGAGGGAGCCCAGTGCCTGCTCTTAACTCTCTTGTTCATCCTGGTGGGTGGCTGTTGGCAGGTCAAGGTCTTTTCTGAGGTTTATGTTCTGTCTCTGAATTCCCCACTGAGATAGTTCCTGGAGGTTGGTAGCAAGTGAAGTTGCTGTGGTGTCTGTCCTAGCATCTGCTCTTTAAATGTTTTTTATCTGTGACCCAGAGGAGATGGGGTCATTTTTATTGAGCTGTGAATGGCCCCAAACGGGGGTGAACGGGGCAAGGGTGAGAGGTGATGCCCATGAGGTCTGTGCTGGTGTTCAGAGGCACCTCACCAAACTGAAGGCAGGAGCAGACCCAGGAGGACTTTGTGGAGTTGAACGGGTAGAAATGCAAAGTTGTGTCCCAGGGAAGTCCTTAGGTGGGACTGAGGGGGTGGGGGATAACTCTGGATGAAAACCCCTGGAGAGGGTCTGGTGGGCAGCACAGTGGCCCTGAGCCAGCAGTTTGTCCCTGTGGTAAGGAAGGCCTATAGGATCCTGGACCATATTAACAAGAGCAGCACCAGGAGACTGAGGGAAGTGATTAATTGCCCTCTCTGCTTGGCACTTGCAGACTGCATCTTCAGATCATGGAGTCAGGTTGTTCAGTCATGTGGCATGAGGATGAGAGACAACAGACCTAGGATGAAATGTGAGGTTTTAGTTGGGGTATAAGGAGAAGTCTTTTCAGTGATGACAGCCAAGCAGTGGAACAAGGGCCTGGAGAAGCTCTGCAGTCATCATTCTTGGAGCTTTTCAAGATTCATCTGGATAAAACCCTGAGCAATCTGGTCTGTTCTTACAGCTGGCCTTGCCTTGAGTAGGAAGTTGGAGTAGAAACTTCCTGAGGTCCCTTCCAACCTGAATTATTTGGTGAACATGAAACCAGGTGTATGTTAGGATACATGGAGTCAGGCATTTATCAGTTGAACTGCCAGGAAATCTTCCCTGTTGTGACAGTGGACACGTATTAAGTCTGGATTTCTCCTGGTCTGATAGATCCACTGCTAGAAAATCAGAAGGATGAAGCCCTGTAAAACGTGTTTCTTCATGCTGCCTCTGAAAGACCGTGCTCTTACCTAAGCTGGCTTGGTCAGCCTGGTATGAAAGTGAATTAAGGTTCTCGTAGAGCATTGTCACTTGCATGATCTACTGGGTGACAGAGGGAAAGAGGGTGGATGCAGTCTATGTACAGCACCAGTTTCTCACGGTGTAATCTCTTATTCTTTTTATGTAATGTAGGTGCAAACCCATGAATGTTTTAGTGGTACATTTGGCTTAACCCAGTGCATGTAAAGCCCAACTCCTGAGCGTGTGCTCCTGACCAGAGCCTCCCTGTAAGGCAGGACTCAGCCAGGCTTGTCTTGCTGACCTGTTAACTGTTAATAGGCTTCTGTATAGAGCAGGAGGGAGCAGCGGAGGAAGGTAGAGGTGAGGGAGACAAGGTTGTAGGGTACAATTTCTGAAAAGAATTTGTAGAAGGAGGTCTTGTCTTCAGGAAACCTACCAAGAGGCATGTGGTAGGTCAGGCTCTGAAGCCTGATAGAGACCAGTGGAAGTTGAAGGGCACATGGGGCTGCCAAGGTGCACAAAAACCTGGTTGAATAAGCAGCTGGAGCAGGTGCATTGTGCCTCCTGATAAACTGTCTGCCAGATGTGTGAACTGAGCTGCACTGTCTCCATCTCATCTGTTTCATGCTACTGCAAGCTCATAATGCAATATTTAAGAACTGATACGGCATGTTCTTTCACTGACTAGACTCCTTATTAAGAAGGCTTGTCATCAATTACTGTAACACTGCATGCAGCAGACATGTTTCTGCAGTAGTTTGTAATAGCATTGATAGAACTTTCAGGCTTTATAGATACTATTGCTTACCCCTCCAGCACCATTGGATTCTTTACTGGTTGTCTAGAACAACCAAAAAAAAAAAAAAAATTTAAAAATCCTGGGATTATGTCTGTTCTTGCTCCAAGTTATTGTAGGGAGGGGGAGGAAAAAAAAGCATTGAATTAAATTTGATCATGTTCAGTCAGTACTGGGAAAGAACCCAGTATTTTTTTTAGTGAAGTAGAAAAATTAGTCATGCATTTAATGATTTGTTTGCAAGAGTCAGACTTATTTCAAAGCATTATGTTTCTGTATTATCAGCTTCTGAGCTTATTTTAAAATTCATGGTTTCTGGGGTGTTTTGACTTTGGCAGAGATGTTAAGGCCTTTAAGATAAGCCAGAGGTGGATTGCTAATGCAGATAAGCTGGCGTTTTGTTTAGCTGTGTGTAGTCACCAGTGCATTTGATGTGCAAGTTGAGTAACTCCAATGGAAATGTTGTGATCGCTGATCAGATTGCCAGTTCCAGCACCTTTTGTTCTAGCAGCATGTTCTCAATTGTTTATTTCTCTAGTATAAACTCTTCACGTCACCTTCTGAACACAGCAGGGTTAGTTGCTGAGAAGAGCCCTCATCAGCACATTGCTCTTACTGCCTAAGTTGTCTTTATGTGCTTGGGATAGCAGAAAACAGCATTTCCACCATTTCTGTGCTTATGCAGACAGATGGAAACCCAAAAGCTCAGCAAAATGCACCCACAGTGACCTGGCCTCTTCTCAGCTGCCATGAAGGGAAGGGAGAATAGCTGGTGCTGGGAATGCTTCAGGATCTGCTGCAGAAGAGATTACTGTGGTTCCTTCCTTGGTTGTCAAGAGGAAGCTTCTACCCCAGGGAGGGTACTGTTATTCCCCACTCCCCAAGACTCACTGGAGACAACTCGTGGGGCTACATTCCTGTAGTGTAGGAGGACAGACAGTCCTTCAGCAGTGAGGACAGGGGATGAGCAGCACAGGAGCATGTCTGTCGAACGTCATCCTCTCAATGAGCATTGGGAGAAGCTTCCTTCTTGCCTTTTGAGCATCTCTGTGTACCTTTTCCCAAATCTCCTTGCTGGGTGTCAGGGCTTGTCCACAGCAGCGCTTCTGTGGAGCTTCCAGCAGTGCTGGGCCAGGTAACCTACTGCTCAGTGCGGAGCATCCTCAGCTGCCACCTCCCTCCCACCCCATACACCTTTGATAGGCCATGTGTGAGCTAGAGCACCCTGTCCTGTGGTCCCAGCCACAGCTGACTGCTTGCAGAAATGATTCTCAGGCCAGTTGTTGGAGTCTTCTGAGAAAATAGAAGGGAAAACTTGTTTAAGTTATATATGTATAGCATAAACTCAGGTAATACTACGTAGCTACTGCTAAATGCTGGACACTTCTTCTACTCCCTCTGTAGACCTAGAGTGTTGTAGGGTAATGTCTGTTGCAAAGTGATAGAGAAGCTAGGCTCAGCAGAAACAGATTCAAGGCTCTGCTAGCTCCTGAGCTTAATTAGGTGATGGGTTTTTTCATTTTATAGCACTTGCTAGTACAAAAGAATGAATATTTGCTGACTAATCACTTGAACCAGCATCTCTCTGTAGAACTCGTAAAGATCTGTCTCATTTCCACGGAGAATTAGCACTTGCTGATTGCTGGAGGCAAGAGATTAAACATTTTATTACCACTGCAAATAATCATAGTTCTTTAAACTGTCATAACAGACAGTGGAGGTCTTGTGCATTTACAGTTACCGCTTTGCACGCCCCTTTTGTGCCTTACCCTTCACATTACAGACTAACTTGGGTGTTCTGCCTAGAAAGCTTATGGTAGAGCGTGACACAGTTACCACTGTGTCATTGCTTACAGATGAGTAAACATGGGCAAAAAGCTTTACAGAGAGAGTGACAAAAATTAGGAATGGCACAAGGTACCTTTCCACCCTCTTGTCAGATCGTTTTATTTTTTTCCTTGAATACCTTTACCATTTTACGGTGAGCTCTAGACCTGATCCTTTAGCTTATCCTTTTCACCATCTTCTCAGTCTTACCTCAGAATTAGACTGCAAGTGTACAAGATATTGTCAGTGTGAGAAGAACCCGTCAGAGTTGAGATAAGATGTATACCTGAGTTTTAACGAGGGCTTTTGTGCCTCTTTTTGAAGAACATATAATTGGCAGAAACAAATGCAATTGTCTTCCACAAAGTGTGTGTCACTTGGAGGCTTTCTCCAGGAGCCAAAGAGGTGAAGCCCATCATGGGATACAGAAGGCAAAAAGTAATTCTTGTCAGAATCTGCATTAGAGTTTGCTTTAATATTTTTCATTAGCTTTCATTCTCAGTGTTTTGGCATTAGCATGTAAATGAACTGAAAAGCATCCAGTAGAGGAGAAAGGCTTCTTGGAACTGTTTTGAGAAGTTTAAAAACCAATTCTCTGGGCAATATCAGGTAGACCTGTATCAGGAGCCTATGTAATGGTAGTATCAGACAGCAGAAGGGATGTTTTAGCCTTCCAGAGCAGACCATTTCCAAACCAGTTTGATTTATGGAAGGGGCAGAGCCACAAAAATCTGCCTTGCAGTTTGAGTGCTGCCTCATGGTTTGGGTACCTCAGTTCATTGCTGATGTAGCTCTGACCCTGCATTAATAGAGCTGACGCTTTGGGCAAATTTGCTATGCCAAGAACTGTAGTTTTTCTTTTTCAATTTTGCTTCTGTGATCACGGGTTTAATGAAAATGTTAGGAAGTAGCTTCTAGTCAGATCAATATAAGTGGACTGTATTCATTGTAATTGGTTTCTATCTATAGAACTGTAAAATAATCTTTAAGGACAGTCTAGGGGCAACTTGGGTTTCATGCTTTTTCTAGCAGAAGCAATATTTAGATCTTGTTATTAAATTACAATGTCAAGTTTCTCAGGAATATCCAAGTTGCTGACCAGAAGGTTAAAAAAAGGCAGAACCCAAATTAATACCTGGGCTTTTTTGAATCTCCCCTGGACACCGATTGTTATTGTGCAAGCCTGATGTCCAGTTTTGTACCTTGTTAATCACGGTTCCTTTAGCTGTGATAAATAGCCCTTGGTGAGCTTATGGTTCAGTGCAAATTCTAAGTGGTTAGAGGTTTCAAATACCTTGTAAGCATTTCCTCAAAAGTGAAGAGAGTCTTTTCTGCTGCTCTGACTTACACATACGGCTTGAAGCCACCCCATTCCTTCCCCAAGAGATTTCTACCCAGACTTTCAAATTGAACCTCAATCTTTCTTTGGTAAATGCCTCAGTCAAAAGCACTGCAAAAACTAGTTTACCACAGTCTGCTGAAGTTTTGGTTTTAAAAGTCAAAGGTGGGTTTGTAATGTACCCAGTGTAAGTTGCCTGATAAGTTGGGGTGGGGTTTTTTGTGTGGTGGTTTGTTTTTTTAAATCCTGTGTTCCCTGCAAGCCTGCAACACCCTGCCCTCTGCAAAAAGAGAGGCTTGGTGTGCAGACTGCAGTGCTGTCTTGCTCATCGTGGGATCTGACAGCATCTGTGGAGAGGGGTGAAGCAGAGCGTGTGATGCAGAAGAGCTCCTGTGTGCTCTGCTCTTGCCTGTTGGCCTCCGAGATGCACTGGTGTGGAGATTCCAGCTGAGGTTTCCTGTGCTGTACCAGTGGCACAAGCAGCAGCTGCTCCCAGTGCTGTGCTGGCACACATGCACACAGAACAGAGTTGGGATGGCATCTCCACTGGTCTGACAGCCCTTCTCCAGGGCTGTGCTTTGTCTGAGGCTAAGTGCAGCTGTTTGCCGGTGAGAGTGTGTGGAGGTGCCTGCCTGTCACTTCATTAATTTCTCTTTCCACTAAACTCTTCAGTAACTAAAGCATTTTAGGTTTATACAGCAATCTGGCATTTCCTCTGAGCCATGTGTTGCCGGGTCTCTTAGCTGCTGTGGAGCTCTTGTGGTAAAGCACCATGTCTTGAGACAAGATACACAAGGCTTGTTTCATGGTTTTCATATAATGAGCTATTTGTCTAGTTATGTATATAATCCAGTGGAACATCTATTCCTTAATCTTTTATTCCTATTATCCTTTAAATGTTTCTTCTACTTTGCAGACCATTCTGGCAGTTGACTTTTTAACAGGAGTACTCTCCATCTTTAGGTGCCAAGTTCAAGGTGCTCATGTGTTGTCCCAATGCTGCATCTTGCCAAGCTTTCTCCAGTTCTGGGTCCTGATTATTTTATACAAAGATCCTAATATTTCATATAAACCAGTGTGATTCCCTTGATGTTAATTCAAGAACATGAGTCCCAGCTCTGTCTGCGGACCAACTGGTTTGTTGTAAAACATACTTCTGATGCAGAAACATAGATGTGGCAGAAGCAGGAACCTCTGGCTCATTACTGTTTCTCTCAAAACCACGTTTGATCAACAAGGCCAGCTGTGTTCATAAATTCACTGCCTTCAGTTGTCCCTCGCCTCTTGCATGCAGCTCTCCAGCAAGCAGGACTGGTTTAAATTCTGTTTGGGTTTGTTGTAATAGAAAAGCCAGACTTTAATTTCTACCAATATTATTGGTTATTCTTTCCTTGCTGGTTTCTCTGGAACAGGTACTTGGCCTCCACTGCAGACACAGGCATGACTCTACTGAGGATGTTGTGGGAGGTGACCATATAGCACGCTTTAACTTGTAGTATTCCACTCTGCTGAGTGTTTTTGTGAGCTTGGCAGTTCAGACTGACCCATGCAAACAGTGTCTACGCTTTGGTGTTGTTCAGTTTTCAGAGTATTTCTTGTCTTTGCCAAAAGTCTCCTGGATCAAAAATGTAGACCTGGTTATTAAGTGTCTGAGCTGAAACACAAGTCACCTCTACAAAGCAGAGTCTTCAATGCCCACAGGTTATCCCAGTACATACAGACTTGTGTAGAAGTCATTGATTGTACCAGGTTTGCAGAGGCTGGTGGCTTCAGAAAAGGAAATTACTGTCAGTAATTACTGATTATTAATTGCTTTTTAAAAAAGCTCTTTGTTTTACAGGAGCTTATGCCTAATCAATCAAGTTTATTGTGCAAGAGCTTCAGTCTTGGTATCTGAACTGAGCAGTCACAATTATAGGGTGAAGATAAATGATGCACCCACAGCATCAGGTGACAATATGTTTCTGTGCTTCCTCTTTTGTAGCAGTATGATGAAATTTTCGTTCAGGAAAAATCAAGTGAAATGTTTTATAGCTGAGATGAACCTGAGTCAGGTCTTGTATGTGATTGGCCTTGGGTGAATGCAAGTCAACTGCCAACACTAATGTGTCATTTCTGTGTCATTTTTAGTCAACAGGAAAACCAAACAAGTAGTTAAAAAAACTCATCTTGTTCATGAATTGCAGAACTCAATTAAGTAGAGATTCTGTATTTGACACTATCTTAAAAAATAATTGTGATAATTTGTTTCTGGAAGGTTTATGTTTGTTAATAGGAAAGGAGCTAGTTATTTACATGTGTCTGAAGGCCAGCTGAAGTGCTCTGTCAAGAAGAAATCATCTGTCTCTGAAGTCCCAGCTGGCCACTGAAGCAAACTAAAACAAGACTGCCACATAATTGGACACTATGGGCAGTGTCCTGAATGATTTTGGATTTCTCTTGGGTTTTTTGAGGCTCAATGTAAGAGCTGTCAGGGAAGTTGAATCCCATACCTCCTAGAAAGGGTGATCTTAAAGGACAAGAATCCTGCTTGTGCATATGTCTTTGTAGTTCAGTATGGTCATTGTCTTTTGAGTCACAGACCAGCAGCCATGGAGCTGGTCATCTATGCAAACCCAATCTAGAAAAGCAAATATTTGGGGGATGGAGGTAGTTTTTTGCCTGCTGTCCAGAAACAGCAAGCTAAGTTATTAAAAATAAATGTTTAGCAGTGAACTCCAGACCATGCCTCTCTGTAAAGGTGGGAGACGTTAACCAGTCATACAGGAGTTAATTGTGCAAACAGTGCGAGTGCTTTGGAGGGTTTCACCTACCCAGTTAGCTGTGTGTGCTTGTCATCACTGTGCTTCAACCAGTAAAAGTGATGAATCTCGAGTATCTCCTGTTCTTCCAGCACAGTCCAGAGGAGAGGTAGTGTGGTTTGTGCTAGTCACTAGGCATTCACCGAAGTTCGATGACTAGTTCATGGCCAAGTAGCTGTTAAAAGTCTCTGATGGGAATGCTATGCCTGTGCTAGCAAAGTGAGGTAGCAAGAGCTGAAGTCAGCAGTGCTGTTGAGAGGCAAATAGAAGCTGATAAAAAGATTAGATACTTGTGGAGGATGCTATTAATTGGATACCTGTATTTTTCTAGCAAACACTGAAGTCCTTTACAAGTTTGCCTGCTTTTTGCAAGGTGATGTGGGATGGCTCCTGTACCCAGGGGTGTTTAGAAACTTTGAAATGCAGTGCTTTTCTGGAGTAGCGTGTTAGAGGAGCAGCTGGCAGTACAGGCTTGCGATAGACAATCTTCATGTTCCTTCTGGCTGCAGCAGCTCAAGGTGTGCAGAGAACTGGTTTTAGTGTAGCTTCTAGAAGAAATCAAGCAGTTGCTACTGCTGTTTGCCTTACTGGTCTTTGTCCAGTAATTCTTGATCCTTTTGACTGATCTGAACTGGTTTTAAGGAAAGAAGCTGTCTGAAAGTAAAGCCCCACCAAAGCAGGAAAAGTAGGCAGGGCAGAAGTCAAGGTAGAGGAGACACGCTGTCAAAGCCAGTATGAAGCAGTGGGAGTGACTTGGCAGTCTAAGAGGGAAGTTGTCTTTGGCGCTTGAAGCACCACTCTGGATGCCACATCTTCACCGGTGCTGGCAAGTCCCACTGCGATAACTCCATACAAAATGGAGCTTCAGTAGTGCCATGCAGCAAGATCTTGTTGTGACCCTTAAAGCAAGTGCTTTATTAATCCTCCTCTCATTCCGGGATGTGACCTTATTGTCACACAGTAAAACAGCCAGCTTGCCTTGTCCACAGCACTCTGGGTTAGGACAGCCCCTTCTAGATGAGCATTTGCTGCATATCTCCAGTATTGCTGAAAGGCCTTTTTTTTTTTTTTTCTTGACTTAAATTGATTTTTTTTTTTTTTTTTAATCTAGACCTGAAATGCTTCGTGAGGTTCTGGTTACCCATCTGGGAAATGCGGTGTAAGCAGAAAAGGTCGGGGTGGATGAGAAGACTCTGCTGTGGTGTAGAACTGCTTCTGTATAAAGTGATGCTAATTAGATAAATCCCTTCAGCTCAGAGTTATTTTGGACAAAAGAGAAATTGGTGAACTCTACAATATCTCAGATGGTACACGGAAAATGAACTGGGAGTGATAGTATGAAACTTGATGACATCCAAAGAAAAACCCAGGCAGCAAACTCAAGCAGAAGGAAGTACTTTATCATGCAATGCACAACTGAACTGCCAGATTCATTGCCAGGATTGTGTGTAGGCCAAAAGTACAGCTGGGCACCGACTAATGAAGGAGATCCATCAATAGCTGTTTAACACTTTGATCCACATGCAGCATCTGACTTTGGAAATATGTACACTGCTTCTTACAATAAGCTGGGGAAAAAATGCTGGAGAGAGCAACCCTCTCTACTTGTCCTCTTTCTCTTGTTCTTAAGCTGCCAGTACTGACCTCTGTTGGAGTCAGGCTACTGGGATATACAGGTCTTTGTGACCCACTTAAGCTGTTCATGTATTATATATAAGCTGTAATACCAATACCTGTTTAGCAGGCTCATGAGTCACTTGCCGTGATACTGAAGGTCACGAGTTGTCCAAGGACTGCTGTTTGGGGGGTAGGTGCCCTGTCTTAACCCTGTAGAGATCTTGCAGGTGTTTCTTTCCCACCAGGCAAGGGGAACCTGCATTCAGGGTTAATCAGGGTGTCCAGTGGCTTAAGAGGAACTATCACTGGCACCAGAAATGGGTGCTCTGAGGTCAGATACTTATTTTTTCTTCTCTGCCTCAGTATATTAATCCTAGCATAGAAAGTAGAAAGTGGAATGGTTCCACCATTAAGACAGTCAGAGATATTTACTTATGGAGATATAAATTATTTCCACCCCCTTTAGCCCTGTAGCAAGTCAGATTAACCCTAAGAAAGAGCGCACACTTTGTAAAGCAGAGGTTTCTTGTTGGGAAATGTTGTTTCTAGCTATTCCACATCAGCTGTGAAAACATTGCCATTCAGGCTTTGCAAAACGATTCTTAGAAAGACCTAAATAATGAATACTTGGCATACGGAGGTCTGATATATTGAGAGCCAGGCTTGACATTATGGAAGACAGTGTCCTAGAAGAACCTTAGAAGAAAGGTGTCATGAGGAGAATGGTCTCCTGTGAGCTCTGGGATCTATGTTGTGGAGCAGTTGATAGCAGCTGGTAATGTGCCAGTTTGTGCTGTGGAGGTGATGGATGGGCTTTCCTGAATAGACTTATATACACACACACATACATATATAGAGAGAGAGTGTGAGAGCCTGGAAATATCAGCATCGATGATAGGAAATAGTGAACAACTAATTTTCAGAGCACAAGGAACCTTTTGGAAAAGGCACTGCTCTTTTCTGCCCTTATGCCTCTGCTTCACAGTTAATCGAATCACTGAAAATTTGCAAAGCAGAGCTGCTGGTCTCTCTTCTATGCCTGCAAATGGCAGATGTGGGAGACATTTTTAGGTGGGTTTGATGAATGGCAGGCTGCCAGGAGTAACATCCATCTTGTTATCTGAGACAATGCCAGGAGCCAGCCTGAAAGCCATTTCTGACAGAAGAGTATGAAACCAGCTGTGCATTGCACAGGGCTGACTGGAGGCTTTTACAGGAGCAGGACCAGACCTGCTGTGGTTAGAGTTGGGTGGTGAGCACTTCTCTGTGGCCATCTTTCCGGAAATCTTCCTTGCCATCACTGCTTGGCACGGGAAGCCTGGTGTGGACCCATGGCATTGCAGATGATCAAACAGGGTCTGTGAGAGCCTGGGAACTGTAGATGTTAACAGCCTGCTGGGCAGGGAAGGAAGATGCACTGCATCTGTTTGCTTTTGTGCTGGTCTCTTGGCTTCAGTAATGCTCCCAATGGACTTGCTTGTCCCAGTAGCTGGAGCCATGGCTCCCCTGCAGCCCAGATGGCTGTGGCACTGTGTCCTGGCCGTGCAGACAACTGGAGAGTAGCAAAAGTAAATGCCAGGGAAGGTGAAACTGGTACAAAGAAAGGGTGACTGCTGTCTAGGTTCTGACAAAAGCAGATAGGTTTGTGGTACCAGTGGGAAAATAATCCTGTGGCTGTCCTCTCGGCTAGCTGTGACTGTGTCCTGTCCTTTCCAGGGCTTGTTCTTTCATGTCCTGGCTTTGATATTGCCCGAGCATGGATATATCTTTCTTATTTCCTCATCCTTAGGGGAACCTTGGCACAGACATCAGCAGCCACCAGAAACTGCCAAAAGCTTTTGTGCTGTTGAAATGTGCTCTGCCTGCACTTGCATCTTAAGGACTAAAGGCACTGCTTGTAATTCTGCACCAGGCTCTCTGATTTTAACCTAGTTTCCACTTTGCTTAGTTTCCTTACTCTCTTTACAAGATTGCTGCACTCAACCAGAAGCTGAATGGGAGCTCTTAAAGGTCTGCCAGCCTTCCAATGCACAGCAGTATTCCCAAAACTTTTCAGGAAATGGGTTGGTATTTCTACGGGATGGAATGTAAACAAAAGGCTGCTAATAAAACAGTGTGTAAGGTCTTATTCAGATGTATATGAATCCTGAGACTTTGTCTAAAAATAGCGTCCTGCTCTGCATTCCTGAAAGCAGATTCACCACATACCTACATCTGCCATCAAGTGCTGTGTTGGTAACAAACTGGACTGCTCAGGAACAGTATGAAAAGTACTGAAAACCCATTTGAACTTTTAGCCTTATAGAATGTATAGTGACAGTCATGTTAAATATTTAAATGCATGGAATGGACTGCAGCTGTGTATCACTACTAGCAGGAGGCATCCAGTATGAAAAACAATGGAGCACTGGAACAGGATGCCCAGAGAAGTTGTGGAGTCTCCTAGAGACTTTCAGAACCTGTCTGGATGCGTTCCTGAGCGACATGCCCTGGGCGGTCCTGCTCTGGCAGGGGGGTCCCTTCCAACCTCTACCATTCTATGATTGGAGAAGTGCAAGTGTTGGCTGCTTGCTCTGAAGCTGGTGGGTTCTGGAGCAGTGAAGAGTGTGGGAGAGATGGATGTAGGTGTAGCTGATGGTTTCAGTCTAGTAAGGAGTGAAAGGATAAAGACATGCAGTTGCTGTGCCTTCTGTAGGTTATGTTAGGATTCAAGGATTCTGTATGTTAGGATTCGAGGAGAAGGATGTTTTCTTGTAACTTTAAGGCTTGTGCCTGTGACGCAAGTATTTAAGTAGCTGGGGCTCAATCCTCTGAGGTGCCAGAGCCTGTAATCAGTCTTCTTAGTTTAAAGCACTTAAACTCTTTCCTGCCCTGTGTCTGCTTACTTACCATCTCTCCAAGCTGATCTCATGATCATGTTTTTCAATAGTGGAAAGTCTGATGTAATGTAACATTTGTCAAGATAAGGCTTTGGCTTTAGAGTTTTTTAGCCTTAAATATTGACTAGGAGTTTTCGGACTGTAGTGTGGTGCCCGCAAAAGCTTGCGTTAGTAGCACAATAGAACTTGCACACACAGTAATATTAAATATAGCATATAACAACATTAAATGGATCTGCAATGAGTTTTAAGAACAAGCTAAATCCCTGTGGAGCACCGATCTTTAAAGGGTGTTTAATCTTTGTGCCTTGCTTTCTGTGCGCTCTTCCAGGGCTGGGAAAGCTGTGCCTTCATTGTTGATGCATAAAGCATCTGACATGCCTCCTGTATGTGTTGACTGCTCTAGTAATGAGATTTTTCTGTAGCTGTGCTCCTTTAAACCTGGTGGAAAATAGCTCTTAGCTTTTTGGGAAGGTACTCTAGAGGAGCTGAGGAATCAGCTGCCATGGATGCGAGCTTTACTTGTCACATGTAGCCTGTCAGCCCTGCACAAACACCAGCATAAGTAGTAACTCCTGAAGATGAGATCAGCAGCAGAATCTTTTTAAAGTATTTTATTGTGCCTGAATAACTGCTCATGCCATGGTGTGTGTCCTCTCGCCTCTGTCAAAAGCCCTGAACGGGAAGCTCAGCCATCTCTGAAAGGCAGGTTTTTTCCTCCTGAGCCTATGCGTAATTTAGGAGCCCAACCCAGCTATAGGCACTTGTACTGAGAAGTTTGGGCTTCAGTTTCTAGACTCATTCTTAAAACTGGAGTGCCTGTATGCTAAGGTTAGAGTTTTTGTTTTCCCCAAAAGCTGTTCTTGCCTCCACTGCCCCTGCTTTTGCTGCTGTAAAGCAAAGCATGAGCAAAGGAGCATTCCATTGCATGCAGGAGGTAGGAAGGGTGTGTTAGAAATTACTGATGCTTGTATCAGCCCAGGCTGTAGGAAACTGTTTCAGTGAACAACTGGGCAATGAAGCTGGTAAACAATCTGGAGAAAACGTCATATGAGGGGCAGTTGAGTGACCTGGGGTTGTTTAGTCTGGAGAAGAGGAGGCTGAGACCTCTACAGCTACCTGACAGGAGGTTGTAGTGAGGTGGGTGTTGGTCTCTTCTCACAGGTAACTAGGGCTAGGACAAGAGGAAATAGGCTTAAGTTGCACCAGGGGAGGTTTAGGTTGGATATTAGGGAATGTTTTTTACTGAGAGAGTGGTGAGGCCTTGGAACAGGATGCCCAGGGAGGGGGTGGAATCACCATCCCTGGAGGTGTTCAAAAAAAATGTCCAGATGTGGTACTTCAGGACATGGTTTAGTGGTCCTGATAATATTTAGTAGATGGTTGGACTTGATGATCTTGAAGGTCATTTCCACCCTTAATCATTCCATGAACTAGAAGAATGCTTGAGGATCACCCCTCTTGAAAGGAACCTCCACAGTGTCCCGTGTGGTCCTTACTTCATAGTAGCAGCATGGGCTTTGAGTCAGGCTCTCCTGCAAGGTGAGACCTGGCATGAGGAGGTGGTGTGATGTCTGAGCACATCTGTATGCGGCCCAAAGTCAGAATTTCCAGCAGGGCTTTTTCCCAAGCTGATCTGTCAGTGGGAATTCTATTGACCCAGCAGTGATGCCTAGAAGGATGCTCCCTGAAGTACAGGTGTGAGCTGTAGCAGCCTACAAGTATCTGAAGTTAGTTGCCATGGGAAATGGCCTAGTCCAGCTGTAGCACAGGTTTGCCTGGTAATTTAATAGACCAGAAAATGTGGAAACTCTGGCTTCCTCGTGAGTTGCATTTTTAGGAACATCCATGAAACATTTGTAGATCTTGCCTGAGGCTCCTACACGGCATTTCTACCAGCTAGGTCATCTTGATAGAAATATTTGCTGGAAGTACCCTGGGACTTGTGGGAAGCCTAATTCAGTACTTAGAGGGTCATTCCATAACAGTTGCTTCTCCGGAGTAATCTGCTCCAACACCCTGCTGTGGTAGTGTCTTACCAAGCTTTTTTCTGGGAAGCAGTTTTATTTTTGGTGATACCTTCAGCACTGTAGTTTGAAGTGCAGTTAATCTCAGTGGAAGCAGTCTCGTAGAGTGGAAGACAACCAGGCACTCCTGGCAGCAGAAGGAAGAGCTGAATTATATTGAAATCCTAAAAATTAAGAAGTTTTTTGTTGTTGTTGTTGGTTTTTTGGTTTTGTTTTTTTTAACTTGCATTCCTGGGTCTTGGCCTGCACAAGGAGTGGAGGTGCCAAACTACTGCGAGAGCGTCTGTTGTTGCAGTATGTCTGGCTGAACCAGAAGCAGGAAATTCTTGTGAGAGCCTGTCTCAAGAGATTGCCAGCCAGCTCTCAGCCTTGCTGGTTGCTCGTTGGGAGTGGGAGCTCGTGAGCTGGGAATGTGGTTGAGAGAGAAATGTTTCAAGGTGAGTAAAATGGTTCATTAGAAGCGACGGCAGAATATGCGTGCATGGAGGTGGGGGTGGCTTTCTGTTTTGAATGTAAAAGCAAGAAGTGAATACACTAAGCAAACTTGCATCACCCTCCTCCTTCCAGTGGAAGAGAAAACGGGGAAATTCACTGTATGGGTTGAGTGCTCCTCTGCCAGCGCTGGTCTGCTTCTGTGCACTACCTTTGGGTCACTCTGGTTTGAAGTGGGCCAAATGCAGCCCCTTGGATTAGAACATCCTTTTAAAAACTTGTAGGTCAGGAACTAATATTTTTTTTTCTTATTGTAGGCTAGACTCTGCTCTAAAACTTTCCATGTTGTCGTGTGCAGAGCTGCCTTGGCAGGAGCAGGGATGCAGGCGCTGCAGCAAGAGCCCTGGTGCTCTAGCCCCCCTGTCCAGTAGACTTATTCCGCCCTGGCTCTGTTTCAAGACTATTTAAAAGACCGTAGCCAGTCTCTGCTGCCGTTTTCAGCATTATTGCTCCTGGTGGAGCTGTAACAGTGGGAAACTTTAAAGGAAAAGGACATAATGGAAACTGATTAGAAAAGTGGAGAAAGTCTCAGGGTACAATAAGGCATTGCTTAAAGAAGAGGTGGGGGTGGGGGGGATAAGTTGAGGCTTTAAAAGGCATGTATTCGATCACAGCAGGGCAGGAAATAGCTTTAGGAAATTTTTTTCTTTGGCCCATTCATAACCTGGCTTGTACCTCATTAACTTTCTGTTAGTGCTTTTTTTTCCCTTCTGAAATCCAGGGTAGCTTATTCCCACTGAAGTCAATGTGAAGAGTCATTCAGCACCGAGCGCACGAATCCTCTCATGCAGATTGAACAAGAGAAGCTCCCAGTGTTGCTCTCTTCCTAAACGGATGAGAAGCAAGTTGAGGATGTGCTGACGATGCGTGCTTTTTTACTCCATTGCTGTGGAGCTTCCCAAAGGTGCTTTTTCTACCATTTTTCTGCACTACATTGGATATGCAAATGTCAGCCCCTGCGAAACCAGTTGCACTCTTGCTACAGGTTGCATTGAGACTGTTAGATTATTAGAAGCTCCTGGTTTATGAAGGAATTGCTATAAAAGCTGCATGGCTTGAAACGTGCCTGATTGCTTAAGAACTTGGAGGTTTTTCTCTTTCGGCCATTCCCTGCTTACCTAACAAATGCTGGTTTTGTGAACTGTTGTTCTGCTGGCCTAAAATTGGATTCCAGGTATTTAAACTGTGCTTCATTATATCCTTTAGGAAAGACAGCTGGGGTTTTGTCTTGCTGATGAAGCCTAATTTAAATGACTTTCCTCATCAAGCCCATTTAATTAAAGATTCATTACATTCTGTGTAGTGTAACAGTGAAAATGCAGAAGCATCCCCTGGGTAGCCAGCTGCCAAAAGGGAGGGATTAACTCTGACAGATAGGGTAAGAAGCTGTGGGATTAAACCACAGTGAGCAAGATACAGGTTCGATACCTGTGGGAAAATGGGAGGGATAGCGAAGTGTTAGAATAGGTCGTGTGGGTGTCCAGGGGCTTTCCAGTTCTGGAGAGCAGGGGAGGTGTGCAATTGTGACATGTGCTTATCCTGCCAGTGAGTAGGAGGGTAGACTTCTTGCTGTCCTCTGCTGCCCAATAAGATTTAGAGTAGGTAGCACAAAAGATAGAGGATGGCCCCTTGCAACCTTTTGCCTGTATGGTTTGCATTCATTAGGGAATGAGGAAACACCAACCCAGAAGCTAGAGAATGAAAATCTGTAAAATAATGCACCAGGTTTGGGACACAAGCACTGGTTACACCCATCTGTTTGGCTTAGTCATCTGTTTGGCTTAGTGCTTTGTCCCTGTGTGTTTGTGGGGAGAAGAGTGGTTTCTCGAGTAGCTGTTCATCAAAAAACATTTTCAAAGACCTACTGAAAACTTTCTATGCCAGAGTCCTTGGTGGAGGTCTGCTCTGTGCTGGAGAAATGCTTCTAGGATTCCCCCAAGTGGTGCCGCTGGAGCATCCACCCAGGCAAGTAAGTTGTAGATCCACCTGCTTCAAGGCAAGGACAAAGAGTTGTGTGTTGGGTTTTCAGAGGTTTAGAGTTGGAGGTATGGGGTTGGTTTTTTTCTTGAAATAAGAGAAGATTTGATGGGTCCTATTTGTATTTGAAATTGGTATTTGAAAAGAGGAATAACTTAGAGTGGCATTTCAGTATAAATCTTATGAGCCTGGAAAAAATCCCAGGCTACACTTAAAAGGCTTGTTTGTACTCTTTCTGGAGTTCCTGTTGATCTTGTTTGCTCTGATTGAGAAAAGTCTTAAATGAACAAATAAACCATCAGAAAGCCTGGCATTGCTGGTCAGACCTGCTGTTCTGGGAGGAGCCTACTGAAAGCCAACACTCATTTCTTCTGGTCCCAGTTCTTCCTTGTCCATCCAGGTTTATTTTTTGGTGATTTGAGTTGGGTCTCCTGCATTCAGAGCAACAAAACAGCAGGTGCAGGTTCTTCTCTTGCATGGCTTTTGCTTGCTTGGTTCCTTAGTGTTTGAAGGCTTTTTCATTCTCTACCTGCTGGAGCTACCAGTTGGTGGCCAGGCTTCTGGAGCTGTGCCACCAGGGAGCTGTGCCCTAGCACTGCCATGCTGTGTGCTGGGACACTAGGTGGTCAAAGCAAAGAGGCTTCCTGGAGCACCTATACCTTCCTTTGGCCAAGCCAGCTGGCCAGAGGTGCACCATTTTCTGTCCATCCACAGCAGATAAGGAACCCCCTGAGCTGCAGAGGTATAAGGAGTCATTTCTGCACGAACACTTGGAAGCTGTTGGTTTGTGCCAGTCGTTTGTTGATGTGACTTTAGATTGCAGCTGCAAGTGGGAATGGAGAGACACAATTACGTCTTGGTTCTGTGATCTGAGCCTTCCATCAGTGTCTGTCAGGGCTCCTTTTCTCAGTGTTTTGACATTTTTGGGAGGTGCACCTGCACATGAAACTTAACTAGGTTCATTTGTCTGGTTTTGCCACTAATCCGGAGGGATTCCAAGGCACAGTAGTCTTTGTGGCATCGTGCCCCTCTGCTGAGCCAGGCTGCATCCAGACACATTCACAAATGGTTCTGCTGTCTTGTTACGTTAGTGAAATTCCTTAGAAATAATCATGTGGAGGGATGATACAAGTGCTGAGCTCCTGACCTCTGCTAGGTCCAAGTCCCCTTTGCAGGAGAACTTGATGCACTAGGATTAAAGTGTACAAATCCTTCGTTCAATAAATGGAAATAAAAATATTTTTGGGGTTTGGGTTTGCTTCCTGTTGGATCCAAGGTCTAGAGCAGCTCTGTTGTACCTGGTTTCTCTGGATGAGCTGAGGGTGCTCACAGGTCTTTCAGAGGCCTTATGGTCTCTTGGACACTGGTTGGTGACAGTGTGAAGGGAGTTCCATGCTGGTTTTAATGCTGCAGTAGTTGTGGGGTCTAATTTGCTGTAGCAAATTAGATAGAGGGCAGAGCATGAGCTTGTCCAAACACAGCAAATCTTATGTAAAACCCATTTAACATTTCATAGCCAACACTAAAAATACTGTGTTGGAAATCTTAATCCTCCATACATTTCAACTGAGATCTTCTTTGTTTTATTTTTAACCATATGCATGGAGACTGCTGGTGTCTTGGGCACAAGCACTGCTCTGGGTGCTGCTTCCTGGCAGCACTGGCAGGTGGAAAATGAGGCATCTGAGACTTTGCAGGACATGATTGAACTTAAAAGTTTCAGTAATTTCAGTAAGAGACAAAGGAAACACAGAAATAGTGCTTTTCTGTTGGAAGTCTTAGTGTGGTACAATAAGCCATGTAAGTGACCTGTAGAGCATCTCTGCTAGCACAGGGTTACATCAGTTCTGCTCTGTGCTGGGCAGGTTCTTACAGACCTGCCTGTTGTGTGCAATGGGAAATTGCTGGTTCAGAAAATACTGAAAATGAAGAGAGATCTCCCTTACCTTGCAGAAGTTCACTAAGCAGGTTATTGTACGTGTATGTGTAGATGTGTGTATGTAATTACAGATATGGTTACTTGTTCATTGTGAATGATACCAGAGGGCTTTTTTTAATTAATGAAGGGAACTGCTCTTGCGTGGCAATGCCTGCTGAGAGCTAAGTCCATCATTAAGTAGTATTTTTGGTTTTGATCGTGTCTTAAACCTGAGACCTAAATGTAGGAAGAAGTGTCCTAAATGATGACCTTTGCTAACTGTCTGAAGTAACATGGTATTCTTTGCTGCCCACCTTCCTCTTTCATCCTTCTCCCTGACTGTATTCCAGAACATCTTGGAGAAAAAGGAAAAGTTGTTTCCTTTAGATCTGTTTTTCTTCTTCCCATAGATGTTTTGGGCTCCCCCCCCCCCCCCAACTCTCACATTAAATGGGAAAACAAAGTATGCAGTATTTCTTTTGCAGAGTTAAATATTGATAAAGATTAAGATGCATTAAAAGATTGGGGAAATCCATGGAACAGGAATAAAAATAAACAAAAGCCAGAAAATTAAAAATAAAAAAGTTTAAGTGTATGAATAGCCCTTTATTTTTCTACCTTCCTGCATGACTTCCAATAAAATGTTTCAGCATCTTGATGCAAACATTCCAGTTTCACAGAGCTGGGGACAAGGAAGTGCTGTACAGTAACAGTTAAGGGGGGAAAATGTTCTTTGCTGTATTGGTCTTGGACTTCCTCAGAGTATTTTGGTTCCAGATGTTATTTTTTTCAGAAGTCTTGTGAAGTTGCCAGAACATTAGATTTTTTTGAAGGATTTTCTGAACCCCAGCTGATTATCACAACGTGCAAGAATCCAAACTTGGGCTTGGCTTTGCCATGCTGCAGCAGCTGCAGAATATCTGTGTGAAGGCAGAAGTTCACCAGCACCATCATCGAATGTCCTTATAGGGTAAAACAGGGAGTGAGGGAATTCTGCTCTGCTGCCTTGTACAACGCGGGGATTCATGTCAGCTGTTGAGTAACATCAAGTTCCCCTAGGCAGAAATAACACCACATGCTCTGCAGCCAAGGCGGTAGCAGAGCTCCCAAAAGAGCTGTAGCAGAGTGACTCTGGGATGGAAAAAGTGACATCCTATCTGCCTCCATCCCGGGCAGAGGATAGCCTGCTTGGAGCAGGGGCAAAATCAGTCCCTGGTGCATTTTGTTTCTTGATATACCCATGCTTATTTTTATGTTTTTTTTTAGCTGGTGGTATGTGATGATGCTGGTGGTACATGGTACATATCACATGTTGCTGCTTGATTAAAGTCAAACACCAGATCCCCCTCCTGCCCATGGCTTCCTCCCTGACCAAGGCGCCTGTGCCCTACCTCCCTGTGGCCCCACCACTCATTCTTTTCAGCCCTTTGATCCAGTCCTTATGGAAATAAATGGAAAAATCTCCTAGGCTCTGGTTTGTCTATTGAGTGTTGTCGATAGGAAGCCTCTCTTTAGAAATACAATGCTTGTGTAAGCACCTTCTTTGAACCTGCTCCTCTCTTTACCTGCCTAATTTGTCTTTGTGCAATTACAGAAGTTCTCAGCTATGGTATTTTGCACTTAATGCATCTTCCCAACACTTGCTGTACCTCCCCTGCTGCCTTCATTTTGCTTTGAAGGGTTGTCAGCCCATATGAGTGGAAAGCTTTGACTGTCCTCGTATTAAAGACAGCGTGGAGCTCAGTGTGCTCAAATTCCTTTCCCTCGACCACAACCCTCTTTTCAGAGATGAGGTCTGCCAACTGACTCGGCTGTGCCAAAGCAAGCCGCTTATTTAGCCAAGCGTATCTCCTTTACCTGGAAAAGGGCTGCTCAGGGCTCCTGCCGCAACGGGAGAGCTCCCCACACTGCTGGTA
This sequence comes from Todiramphus chloris collaris, assembly GCA_025345505.1. NCBI lineage: Eukaryota > Metazoa > Chordata > Aves > Coraciiformes > Alcedinidae > Todiramphus > Todiramphus chloris. Next base: position 18,153,942 of record JANVCC010000034.1, read on the forward strand.
TCTGGGGCAGCACAGGGCCGCCAGGACATGTTGCTGAAACGGTAAGCAGATTTAACTTTCTTCAGCTTTTCATCATCTTTGGTCTGTGCCTGGTCTGTAAGGACCATGGCGGTTTTTCCTGGGAGCAGTGTGGGGTCGGAGCGCTTGTGTGGTGCCTGGATGAACCTAAGGGTGAGTCTTCTACCAAGTGCTACCAGGTCATCCACTAGCCTGAGGCAGAGCTGGAGGATGAGACCTGCTGAAAAGATGGCAAAGAAAAGTGGCAAAGATGTCTCTATTTTTAAATGAGGTTTTGTTCAGTTGGTACCAAGTGAGCAGCAGCGTGAGGCAGTCACGCACAGTGTCAGCTCCTCTACTGTGAATATTGATATCTTGGGGAAGGGGTGATGAAAACCAGTCCAATATGTGAGATATGAGCAGATGTAATGGATGAATTGACATAGAGTAGAAAAGCTTTTCAGACCCCCGGAGCTAAAGTTTGTGCCAGAGATTCAAAGGCACTTTTCAATGTAAGATGAGGCTGGGATGGTGGGGAAGGGCTGTCCCTGTCTTCTAGGACTAAGGCTCATGATGGATTTCACTCTGGTGTCCAGCATAACACAGGAAAAGCTCTGGATGTGATTCATGGCTATAGCTTTTCAGCTACAGGGAGGGTCTGTGACTTATCCTCTAGATACTTGGCGCCCTTGCTGCGTGGGACTAATCTCAGTAATGCTTTTCTGGCTTTGTTTGTTTTTTCAATAGTATTTCGTAAAGGATTTCCACAAGCCTGTAGGAAGATAGCTACATGGAGAGACTAGAGGAAACTCTTCCAAAGCAAAATCTGAAGCTTGTAGTGAAACTGGTCAATGAAGGCAAAAATTTGGCTGGAGAAATACAAACAATCTCGTCTCTCTTGTGGCAGCCTGGTCCTCAGATGGGCTTTGAAGGGCAATAAAGAGTGTAGCAATGCATCAGGGTAGATATTTGCACTCTCGTGCTGCTTCCTGCTGTTCCCCTCTGACTCAGGAATTACACAGACATCTCTAAATATTTTAAATACCAGTGGGCCCCACAGCAGTAGGCGTGAGATTAAGCCCATCGTTCAATTGATGTGACTTTGGATAGACTACCCCCATTAGCCTCCTCCAGACTCTTCCCATTTCAGAGCAAGGAAAATGGAAGATGTTCCCTTCTTTAAACAAACTGATGGATTTGTAGCAGTTTCCCTTGAAAGGTACCATTATCCTAATTAAGTGAAAATAACCACTGAAAAATCTTGGTTATCATAAAATCAAGATGTTGCAGTTCAATTGTATTTCCAGACTCGGGCGAGCTGCTGGAATGCATGCAGTTTAACTTTCCTCTATGATATAATAGTTTAAAAGAGATCAGGGTACATTTTACCATAGTGTCTAGCAATGTGAGTTTATTCAGACTTTTGGCAGGCAGTTCTGCACACTCTTGCTAAAACTGTGAATCATCCATTGTTGGCTGATTGCACTCTAGTTGCTAAGAGATCTGTCAAGTGCATACTGAGGCTTAATTCTACATTTGCTCTAAGAAGGACTAAATGTATTAAATTGGAACATGTCACATCCTTCCTAAACAAGTCATTAAGGCACTGCTATGAGCCTGTCTGATGGAGAGACGAGAAGGAGCTGGGAACAGCTGGAAGACTTCACTTGGGTTGAGGTTGGTCTCCTCCGTCTGGGGACACTAGACTTACTGCATGTTGGATTTTCACAACCTGATGCATAGTGGAAATAGAAAGGGGAGGGAGGCATTTAAAAAAAAAAAAAAAGGAAAAGTTTGCAAAAGGACTTGTTTTTCAGTGTCCTTATATAAACCTCTTAAAATGATCTAATGCTATTTCACAAAGTGTAATTTTTAGTAATGGAAAGACAATACGTCAGTGTTTCCCGAGATGCCTTGCCCCCCGCCCCCTCCCAAGTGAACTCCGCCAGCCTCGCTGCTCCTCCCCAGTTCCCCTATCGCTCAGACGTGCTGCAATACCTATGGCAGATGCTGTGTGCTTTCATTCAGGACTGTACCATTTTGTGTTCCCGTTCGCTAAGTATAGCAGCAGAAGTGTTGAGTAAGTGGTACTGTAAGATACCGGGAACCACCTTGTCTGTCCTGAGTAGCTATGAGGTTTTTTTTCCGGGGAGGCCTTTTAATACCTGCAAAGAGAAAATTGAACTGTTTGTTGGTAGTAAACCGAGTATGTCATTTGTTTCTGTGAGCGTACTCCTGCCTGTGTGAGGATGTGTGGCAGTAATTAGGAGGAAAAAAAAAACGGTAAAAGAAAAAAGTTCTTTAGTCAAGATTTTCAGACTCATCTGTTCCTAAAATGACATCATTTGTACTGGCATTAGCCACTGTCTGAAAAGTGCCTTAGTTTCTCACCAGGCTCCGTGTCTTCTCCACCCTTCACTGAACAAGGAGGAGAAGCTGCAAAGTCCGTCGGTGGTTTCTGGTGTCTGGATAAGCAGTAGGCTCCTGTATTCAGCCTCTTGCTCATCATCTTCCCCTGGACCCACACGGTTCACACTGGGGGTGGGCTGCTCACTGAAGAGCCCTGTGTGTCATCCTCTTGTGCTGCAGGGAAGGGAAGTAGTTCAGCACAATCCCTGTGAAGTTCTCAGAGTGATAAATTGTCTAACTAATGAAAACACTAACCCTGCATCAGCCATGGCTCCTGGTTTGGATTCAGCTTCTAGGCGCTATATTTTGTCAGAGCTTGTTACTGAATTTCTATTCCTTTTGTAGGTCTTTGCAGACATGATTGAAGGCCTTTATAATCCTCTCTTTGATCAGTGAAACAGATTGAGCTTTCTGAATGCTGCTTTGATTGAGGTTTTGGAAATGATGCCTTCCTCCTGGTGGCTCCTCTCCAAGCCCTTCGCTGACTGTTGGACGTTCTCCATGCTGTGGATGGTGGTAGTGGGGAGCAGCTATGGCAACGGCACGTGCTGTCAGTGGAGCTCTCTCCCCCTACAGAGTGTCCCCTGCTTCTCCATCTGAAGGTCTCCCTTCAGTCTCAGGGTCATGGTCCACGTGCAGACGATGATTCTCTGTGGTGGCTCAGTTTGCAAAACTAAACAGATGGTCCATCCTCTGGCAGTGGCCTGAGGTCCTAGTGTCAGCTATACAGCCTTTGTGGTGGCCATATGGCAGGGTGGGTTGGTCACTTGTACCTCTTGTTACGTCCTCCCTGCCTGTGACCTGGTTCACTTGCAGTTTAACACTCCTTCGGTCACCGGCCAGTGATGATTGTGCCCCCAGGCTACTTGTGTGAAACTTGAGGGATCTTGGTTCTGTTTGACAGACACCTGTTGGGCAGTGATTTCCATTCTCCTCAGGTCCTGGGACATGTGGAAACATTCTGTTTGCATACCAGCAGCTGTAGCCACTTGTATACATCTTAACCTGGCATATCAGCGCTATCACTGCTATTCACTGGAGTTATCCAAAGCTGTGTCAAAGGAGACAAGATTGACTTTCGGTAAAGACATGCTGATTGACATGAATTATTTTATCCCTCGGTTCCTCATTACTCACCTGTCGGTCATTTTGCACATTTTTTTCTGGCGTCCCTGTTAGACTGTGAAAGATTACGAATGCTGCAGAACTCATCCCAACCTGCTGTCTTAAAAGTGCTTTTTAATAACTGCTGTTTAATGACCTCCTTTGTTATGGTTGGGATGGAAGTTACTCTCTGTAATACAATCTGAATATTTAACTGTCTTTTTCCCCATGCAGAGCAGAAATACCTATTCAGTACTGCTACCTTTTTGGTGCGACCGTTGAAAATACCACCCTTTGCAGGTAGCAATGAATCAGCACCGCTGTTGCTATTCCTGTTCCTAAGGTGAGGAAAAAAAGGAGGAAAAAACCCAAGAAAAGACCCTTGTGAATCTTGATTCTCTTATCTAGAGACTTTCACTAGGTTCTTTTGCTTCTGTAAGTTCTCTAATTTCTGATATACTGCACTAAAACTTATGTATTATAATTGTTTTGGCTTTTGTATCTGAACTTTATTTCCCCTCTCCACCAATTAACTTAGCCATTATCTTTGATTCTTTATCTAGTACAGCATTCTTTCTCACAAGTGAGAATGGGCTTTCTGGACGTTTCATGACATTTTCTTAAAACTGCTTCTGGGCATCACTTATTTTTAGCATGCAAATTAGCTGCTTAATGATTTGGCTCAAGTATTTCAGCTTTGAAAATAAAGCGTTTGGAAGTTATTAATTCTGTGTTCATTATGTAGCTGCTTTTACTGATTAGGGACATCCATTTTGTCTATGAAATCTGTCACTTGGTGCATTTTAGCTTCACCACTTCATCTGCAAGTGAAAGAGCATGGAGTATTTATATATATATATATAAAATTTATCATACCTTTATAAATTGATATCTGATAATAATGCATTAGGTTTTTCAGGAGCATCATTTTTCTGGCCATTGTAGCAAGTGGTGTCTGGAGGAGAAGTTATATTTCTTCTTTTAGAGCCAAGAGAGTACTGAAAATACTTGGTGTACTCCAGTACATTGGACATTTGCTTCCTACCTTCATCCTCTTTTCAATCTGTTACTCTGAAGTGGAAGATTAATGTGGAACTGGGCAAACAAATATATTCCTTCTGCTCTGACCTTGCAGCCTGTGTTCATTTCTGCAGCTTCTCTTCATCTTTATGTAACTATAGTTAGCACTTCCACCAGCCAGAACAGATAGGAAAACAGGCTTTCTGCCTGACCCCTTGAGCTCTTACCATGTGTAGGACATCAAAAGCATTCGGCAATAGATGAGACAACTTCTAAAAACAACACTGTCTGCAAAGAATATAGCATTCATTATATTCCCAGGTTTCCACTTTATTGTTTGACCTGCAGATCTGTGAGCATGTGCAGTATGGGGTTACACTAACCAGGAGTGCATGAGGAATTCTTGATCTGTCTTCTTTACATGGGAGTATACAACTAGCAAGTTTTAGGACATCTTTAGTGATGCTTGCAGGAGATGTGCTAAGGGTTCAATGCTGCCTTCAAAGGCAATTGTCCATAGACCAAGTAATCATGGCAATTTCCCCCATGCTTGCTCGATGGTGCAGGTGTTGTTTCCCTCCTTCTGGGCTAGATGACAGGCCATGGCCACTGCTGAGCCCTCTCGGTAGTTCTGGGGCTTCCCTGACTCCTTCAGGAGCTGCAACCACCCTGTGCAGCAGTGATGCCCTTCCCCAGTGGGGCAGGAGCCTCCCACCAGCTGAAACCAAAACCAGCTGCCAAGGAAATACACAGTGCAGCTCCTCAGTAGCATAAGTGCATTAAGTGTTTTTTTTCATGGCTGGCTGCTGCTTCAGCCCCAAGCTCACCTTTTGTTTGTAGTAGGTCCTGCAGGCACACACAGGCTCTGGCATTGCTTTTGTCTGGGAGCACTGCAGTTACAAGCTGTCAGGTTACTTCCACACGTCTCTGCTGGTGCTGATAGCATCTGGTGAGGTAATAGTTTCCATTTAGTTATAATTTTATAAATTTCAGTATTTCCCTTTTATTTCTGTATGTCAGTGAAGTTACGGAGTACTGTGTGGAGAAAGGAAAAGCCATTAGGCTGCCTGTAAAGTAATAGTAGAGTGTGCTGTATCATTGACTCTTGGCTGTTATTCCAGCAGACGTGCTCCCTATTCCCATGCGAGTCTGGAAATGAGCTGCTGTCGCCGCGCGTCCGTCAGTTGTGTCACGGCTGTTTGTTCTGTGCAGCAGGGTTGGGGCCGGGGCTCCTGTGAGGCAGGTATTGCTCCAAACATGGGACCTGTCTCCCCAAAGCAGTGCCTCCTGCACACAGAGCTGGCAGGAGGGCAGAGCTTGGATACCCCGGTGTGTAACCCCCGGGAACATCACTGCTGCTCTGCAAAGGGTGCTGGCTTGCAGGCAGTGAAGCACAAGGCATGTGCTGCCTCAGAGACAAGAGATGTAATTAGGAAATGTAGGTCATCAAATTCAATTAGCCCAGTGCAGTGTAGCTGAGAAGAGTTCTTACTGGATTTACTCCCCATTCAGAGTAGCTTTTATTAAGTAGTACCTTAAGAGAAACCCTCATTTCTAAGGCACATTTAAAAGCCTCCAGAGAGATAGTAACTGTTTGCTAAACAGCCTAATAAGTTACCAAAGAAGCTGCATCTCCAGCATAGTGCCTGATAAATGGAATCATTGAGTGAAGGAGAGACAGCTCAGTTTGCAATAGCTCCCCTCGCTCAAGGAGCACGATTGAGTTATGGCCCTCATGTCTAAAATGTCTTTCTACTAGAAGAGCGTTAATAATTAAGTTGAATCTTTGAACAGTTACTTTTTCCTTAGCTGTTATTTTGCTTTTCTTCCCGTTCCCCCCATCCCTCTGCAATACAAGTTTGGTTTCCCTTTGTTTAAATGCACTCCTATTTTATGAGCGTAGAAGTGGAAGATGTGTTGTTGTAAGAGTAGCAAAGTGCAGAGTAGGCGAATTACAAACATGACAAGGAAGCTTATTTCTCTTGAAAGTGTAACCCCACCGCTACGGTACTGCCCCCTCCGAGCTCACTGCACTCCTTAGCTCAGCAATAGTTAGCTCTACTGAAAGAATATCATCTCAGGATATGTAACAATGTGTAGCAGCTTGTTTGGCAAGGAAGAGGGCAAAATAATAAACCAGGTTGCACCTCTTAGTGCTCTTGAGGTGCTTTCCTTACAGGCATGTTGACATTTGCATTTCTTGTAGAAAAGGTGAAGGGACATCTTGGGTAGAGGAGATTCTGGCTGCGGTGGGCCAGGATTTTATCCTCTGCTGCATGCCTGGACCTCAGCTCCTGTGTTCAGGTTTGACCCTCCTAATTCCCACCTGCAACTAAATGCTCCTCTTGATGTTTGCAAAGCAACAGCATCAAAGCAACACTGTCCTCTGAGATTTGAAATGACTATTGACTTTAACTTAGAATAAGCACCTAAGCAATTTCTGTTAAAACAGAACAAAAAAAGTGTAGTATCCTAATCTAGGTTTTGGTTTTAAACTTGCTCTGTGTTGCTCTGTACTCATCTATCATTGAGTATTAACAGGCTGTATGTTGTTGTACCTCATCTGTACAAAACATTTGAAATGATCCTTGTGCCTATATGGAAGAATTTGTTTGGAGGAGTTGTGTAAATGTTAAAGCAATGAAACTCACGTGGACTTTGTAGTAATTAAATGCAAGGAAGCCTTAAAGAAATTCCTTTGACTTGTACTTTGTTAGTATTTGTTGCATAGATCAAGGCTTTGTAGATCAGTGTGCCCTTTTTGTCTGGGTGAAACATCACCGTGTGAAGGGGCAGGTGGCCATTGCCGTTTTCCAAGCCTTTAGATGTCTGTCAAAGTAGAAATCCAGGATTTCTCAGAGCTTTTGGTGATGTATTGCCCACATCCAAAGTTAGTGCTTGATGATGGGGTGGACAGGTGCCTTTCACAGCAGTTCTGATGGCCAGGTCTCAGCACAGCTTTAGGAAAGCTCCCACTCTCCTTTCTTGGGACTGAGGGCATGGGTCTGAGTCTGGTGGGTCATTGTCCCCTCCTGGACAACAGGACTCAATGTTGTCACATAGAAGGCTTATGTGCTATAAACTTCCTGTTCTATAACTCTGGTCTTGTAATTTTACTGATCAACGGTGTCCCAAGTGCCCCAAAACATTAGTCATAGAATCATTAAGGTTGGAAATGACCTTCAAGGTCATCAAGTCCAACTGTCTACCAAATATTATCAGGACCACTAAACCATGTCCTGAAGTGCCACATCTGGATGGCTTTTAAACACCTTCAGGGATGGTGATTCCACCTCTCCCTGGGCATCCTGTTCCAAGGCCTCACCACTCAGTAAAAAAATGTTTCCTAATATCCAACCTAAACCTTCCCTGGTGCAACTTAAGCCCATTTCCTCTTGTCCTAGTCCAGGTTACCTGTGAGAAGAGACCAACACCCACCTCACTACAACCTCCCTTCAGGTAGTTGTATAGAGCAACAATGTCTCCTCTCAGCCCCCTCTTCTCCAGACTAAACAATGCCAGGTCCCTCAGCCGCTCCTCTTCAGTAATTTTCTCCAGACCCCTCACCAGCTTCGTTGCCCTTCTCTGGACCTGCTTCAGCATCTCAATGTCTTTTCTATACTGTGGTGCCCAGAGCTGAATCCAGTGCTCAATCTGTGGCCTCACCAGTGCCAAGTATAGGGCCATGATCACTTCTCTCCTGCTTGCCACACTGGTTTTGATACAGGCCAGGATGCCCTTGGCCACCTGGGCTTGCTGCTGGCTCATGTTCAGCTGGGTGCCAACCAGCACCTCCAGGTCCTTTTCCACCAGGCAGCTTTCCAGCCACTCCTGCCTGTGCCTGGGGTTGTTGTGACCCTAGTGAGGGGATGAAGGGTGTGAGCAGACCCTTAAAAGTAGGAGCTGTGTTTTGTTAGTATCAGGTTAATGCAGTGTACATTACACTGAAGGTAGTCTGTTTACGGTTGTTGATGTTTTTAAAGGAAATATTGCCCATGGGTTTTATGGCTTAAAAATGCAAAAGGTAGGAAGAGAGCTTGTACTGCAATCCTTCTGTCACTGGAGGCACAGGAGGGCGAGGGGTGTCCTGGCAAAGCAGCCCGAGAGGCGGCATCATCCCTCTTGGTGTTGGCAGCGTGTGCAGCAGGGGTCTGGTGGGGGGTTTATTCTTCTTTTGCTGGCTTGTTCTTTTCTCCTTATGACTGTAAACCTCAAATGGGAAGTTGGTACAGAAGCAGGACTTGCAAAGCTGCTTTTTCTTTGGCCTTTGTCAGTTTGAGTTCAAGGAACTCAAGCCAGAGACAGATGTAAGCTTATGCTTACTGCATATTTTTCTTTAAAGCTTAAGAATGTATTAAAACTTGTTAGTACAGTATTAGACTGCTAAAGGTTGTTTTCAGATGGAAATGTCCCATCCAACACTGTGATGGCCAATTTGTTCAATAGATGAGTCACATTTTGCTGATTTTCATTGACATGTATTTTCGACTACTTGAAACTGTGCCTTCAAGGATTTAATCCCATTTAATGTATACCAGTAAACTTCCGTAATCCTACTGGGATGACATTTTTCTTACCCGACAGTGAAAACCATACTGGAACTAACTGGAAGATGGAAAAGGGTCAGAACTTACATTTTGTGCCATTATTGTTGTTATATATGTCTAGACGCTTCAGGGCACTCTTGCAGGATGTGTTAGCATAGCTAAAATGAGGCAGACAAGTCAACTTTTCTGAAGGTATGAATGAAACCTATTATTAGAGGGGAAAAAATGCTGGGTTAGCATAACCTCTGCCCGTGGGGCCCTTGTTATAAAATAACACGGGAGCAACTGGATGCTCCCCTTCACAAGGCCTGTTATTGAGTGAATTCAATGTGAAGAAAAATATTCTCTTGGCTGCTTGTGACAATGGTCATTGCTCTCCGAGCTGGGATGGCTCCAGGAGGCTCTGGGCAGGTGCCCTCTGGAGCTTCTCCTCCCTGCCCATCCTCGTGGCAGTGGGGACACGGTGGCAACCACCGAGTCTTGTCCTTGTGTCCCCACCAGACAAACCAAACCTTCCCAGTGAAGATCCTCGGCCATTTGAGCAGCTGAAATCTGCAGGTCGATCCCCACATGCCTTAGAGAGGGGATGTCAGAGCTGGGTGGTGATGACGGTTCCCTGCTGGGATGGAGCTAGGTGGGAGCTGCTCTTTAGTGGTATTGGGTTAGTTAATGTAAAATTGAAGAGAAGGAGGCTGACATGGTTTTCAGTGGTAGAAATAATGTTTGGAGTCCTCATGGCGCAGCGACGTGTATGCACAGCATGACCAGAAGGCAACAGCAGGCGTGCCAGCCTCTTGACAATTCACTGCGAGGTATCCAACAAAATCCTTTGTAATGCAAAACAAACACTCTAGGAGTATTTTTTCAGAAGTTTTTTATCTTTATTTTGGTTGATAAAGCTTTGGTTTGGCGGAGGGAGGAGGAAATGAGCTGCTGAACTGCAAACCCAAAGGAAAATTCAGACCAGACCAAGCTTGGGAAGCCGGGAGGTACTTGTACCACTACGTTCAAACTGTGAGCACCCCCTTCAAGAAGTCACAAGACCCTGTATATCCCAGTTCAGGTATAGTTATTTTTCACTTCCTCAGCATAGGTTTCCTTTGAAAAGCATTCCCTACCTTAAAATAAGCAGAGTATTATCCTTGCCAGAGATCTTTCAGCCTGTTTAGAATAGGGCATTTAGATTACTGGGGACAAAGTGAGTATCTTGAATGCTCTGTGTCAGGGCACGAACAAACAGCCCAGAAACAGTAGTACAGTACAGAGTGAAACCTGACAACTTGGTGTTAAAGGAAAGGAATGCTACTGTATGGTTCGATTGTGATCAACTTATCTTCAAGTGGGTTTATTAGCAATTTAATGGAATATTGGTTATTCAAGAGCCATAATAGCCCCAGTTGAAATGTCCCGTCTGCGAAGCTTTCCCATACCCTGTGGAATGAGCAGAATGTGACAGTTGAGCTTTCAACAGGCTTCATGAATTTTAAATACTTTTCAGCTGTGAAATGGGGCACATGGCGTGTGGTCAAGGGTGGACAAGGAGCTGGCAGCTGCTGGGGGTATTATGGGATATTGAGTGTCTGGGAGATAATGAATGCTTGGCTTATCCAGGTGCATTCTTGGCCCGCTGTGCATGTCCAGGCAGAATAGAATATATTTCTCTGTCCAATGCTTAACAATTGATCATTTTGTAATTGTAAGCAGAAAGTATTTAGAACGTTACTTTCTCAGCATGCCTGCGTACGACTTAAATTTCATGTCGTCGTCTTTATCTGCTAAAATCTTCACTGTTTTTCTGTAACGATGCACTTAAACTTTTCCACTAACCTGCTTTTATGCTTAGTGGGTCTTAGCGAGCCTTTTCTTTCAGCAACTCTAAATCTCTCATCTTTTTAAGAATTTTTTTTCTGTGAATTCTTTTTTATACCTGATGGAAAATATTTCTGCTTGCTTTGGGTTGAAATTTCAGGCCAACTTTTTGTAGTGAGCGAGTAGGTTGCTGGCTCCTGTTTGTGGGAAATAGTGTCCCTGCATTTTAAAGGCTAAGTAGTGGAGGAGAAGAGGAAGCCCATGCGTGGTTTACTACTGGTGAGCTGTGTAGAGTTGTTCTCATGCACTTTGGTCCTGTTTAGCTATTAAAACACAACATGCTTCAAGGACATCTAGATTAATTACATTTTTAACTGTGCGTACCTGGAAGGCGAGGTTGCTGCTTGACCTCCCGAGACCTGCCAGGCTGGAGCTCCCCTCCTGCATGGCTCAGAAGCTTTTCTGGGACAAGAAGCCCCGGAGGCTACTTGCTGCTTTCTGCTCCTCCTCTGTGTGCCAGTGCCTCTCTGTGCTGCCCATGGTCCAGCTCTTTCCCTTTCCCCATTAATCCCTAGTGGTTACTGTGCTCACCCTCCTCTTGGGTTGTTCTCTAGGGGCGATGGACATTTGGCACTGGCTGCATCAGCTCTAGGCACAAGAGTTTGTGACTCTGTCAGTACTAGGGCAGCAAGTGGGTTTGCATCTATTGTTAGAAGTGTGTGGGCAATAACGAACAGGGTAATTGTCCACATGGCCCTTTCCGAACTCCATACCCACACTGACAAAAGCTGTGCCTGCTTGGTGCAAGCTTTGGGTAAGGGTCAGACTGCCTCAGAGCTGCAATCTGCAAGTGTTGGTGTGGGACCTGTGTATCAGAAGCAAATAAGTTATCTTCTGCTTGAGGACATGGCTTGGGAGTACCTCTGTGTTCCTTCTTGTCTCTCTTGTGGCCTGTTGGATGAAAAATGGTTGAAGAGGAGCCATGCTGTGTGCACCCTGGATGGCACGTCTGGCTGAGCGGGGTAGGAGTGGCACGTCTGCCAGCTGAGAACAGTGCTGGCTGCCTGCTGGTGGGTACTTTGGCACAGCAAGTCTGACTGATGCTCTGGTGCAACTGCCCTGGCATTTGGGTAAGGACCTGGCCCTGGAGCTCCCTGTCGGTAGGGAGCAGCAAGCTGGGATCAACTGAAACTCCCAAAAAGGGGTTTCTGGGTGTTCTGACATAGCATTGTTTTCATCATGCTGAACTGAGCAGTCTGGGGTTTGTCTGGCTGCCCAAGGAGCAGGAGCACCCAGGAGTGTGCTGCTGAGCAGCTGCCAATTCACTTCAGAGATAGGCTGCTGCTGGTTCTCACCTCTCCTCCTCCTGAAAGAGGCAGTGGGATGGACACAAAGGCCCTGTGTGGGTAGAGAACGGGGATTGATTGCCAAAGCAAACTGTGGTCTGTCAGCTGGTGGGGGCGGGAATGGCAGGTACAGGGCGTCCTTACCAGGATGTGCTGGTGGCTGTTTGTGGGACAGAGCTGACCTTACTTGTCTTGCACTGAACACACTCTTACAGTGTGATCTGCCTTGAATAGCAGTGCTGGAGTATCTTGTTCTTCCACCACTTTGCCCACTGACTTCTCAAGAGCAAGGGCCCTTTCTGGTATCGACTTTGGAAGCAGGAGTCAGAAACTCTGCCACAACCCACATGCCACAAATTTCCAGGATCAGTGTACATGAGGATGTATATCTGACCTACTTCAAGCAAGAAAACAACCAGTAGTTGTTGTTTTTGTGTTTTGGTTTTTTTTTCAAAACTATTATAGTGCTGCTTTATTTTCTTTGAAGCCTCTGCAAGCCTAGAAGGGCAATGCCTTATTGTCAAGAGAGGGACTTTGCTCTTCTCCAAACAGAGCAGATTCTAACAGGGAAAAACCTGGATCGTGACCAACACTGGTATCTGGTTTTGCAAAACCAAAGTCTTACCTTTTCCTGGCCCCGGATTTGTCCATCTCTATTTATAGCCTTTGCTTGGAGCCTTGCTGAAAAATGCATTCTATATCGACAGTGGCACTTTGTGAACTCAGAGCTAATGGCTCCAGAAATAGTCACCTCAGAGTTATCATAGTCTTCACTTCTGTATATATTGTCTGACATTTGCTTTGCACAGCTATGAATGATGTTTTAAAACACAATGAAGTGTAGACTGAAACCCAGTAATTGTGATTTACCCCAATGGAGAAACTGCTGGTGAGTGTGAAGTGTCAGGAGACAGCATGATGGTGCATCTTGATCTGAGAGCCCTTTCTGTGAGGGCTGCGGTTGGCCTCTGGAGAAACGAGCTCTTAGCACCTGAGCTCTTCTGCTTTAGAAACTTCGTTTAATCTCTGCCTCGTTGGATGGTCTCCTGCTCTCCACATCATAGGATCATAGAATGGAAGGGGTTGGAAGGGACCTCTGGAGATCGCGTCTAACCCCCCTGCCAGAGCAGGATCACCCAGGGCAGGCCACACAGGCACAGATTCCGGTGAGTTGAAAGTCTCCAGAGAAGGAGACCCCACAGCCTCTCTGGGCAGCCTCTTCCAGGCTCTGTCACCCTCACAGAGAAGATGATTTTCCTCATGTTGAGATGGAACTTCCTGTGTTTCACCTTGCTGCCATTACCTCTCATCCTATCCCAGGGCACCACTGAAAAGAGCCTGGCCCCTTCTGCTTGCCACCCACCCTGCAGATATTTGTAAACATTCATAAGCTCCCCTCTCAGGCTTCTCTTCTCCAGGCTAAACAGCCCCAGGGCTCTCAGCCTTTCCTCATCAGAGAGATGTTCCAGTCCATCATCTTTGTTGCTCTCTGTTGGATTCTCTCTAGTATTTCCCTGTCCCTCTTGAACTGGGGAGACCAGAGCTGAACACAATACTCCAGATGTGGGCTCACTAGTGCAGAGTAGAGGGGCACGAGAACCTCCCTGGACCTGCTGGCCACACTCATCTTTATGCACCCCAGGGTACCATTGGCCTTCCTGTCTACAAGGGCACACTGCTGTTCCATGCTGTTCTGTCCTTTCATTCAGAACGGATCTGTGGATCCCCCCCCTTTCACCAAGAGCTCAGAGGCCGAGGTGGGTGGATAATGGCAGTCATCAGGGGACACATGATTTGGTACCATCCACAAGTTCTGCTGAGGCACAGCTGTGCCCCTGCCCCTGGGGCGTTTCGGAGCCTCGGTGGTATCTTGCCCATGGCCCTGCTGCACAGCCCTGACACCTTGGGGAGGGAAGGGCTGCCCTGCTCTTGGCAGGGGTTAGCTGGTGGCTTGCAAAATCATCTCCCTGTTTCCACTGTCTGTTTTCTTACTGTCAATGGCATAAATCCCATAACATGGTTAGTGCACAGAAGCCCAGTAAATAATTTAGGAAGCAGCCTCCATTTAGAGTGCATCAAATACAAATATAGAGAAGGAAAAATCCCTGGACATCAGTTACAGTAATTGGTGGAAGGCACAAGTCCAGCGGGTAATGAGCTCCACTTTTAAAGCACGAGGAAATTAGATTCTTATAAATGTCAAATGCAGTTATTGTCCTTTTTCCTTGAAACAGAGCTGAGCTGGCTGGAGCCCATTGTCTCTCAATCAGCTTTGCTATGGATTAGACACATCCTGTCTCACACCAGGAATGTGCTTATTAGAAAAAAAAATATCACTACACAGAGCATACGAGCTTTAATACTCAACTGATGTACTAATGGGTACATGTACAGTAAAAGCCAGTATCATGTTACAAACCTCAAGCTGACCTGAGATCACAATGACACACAAATCTTAAAGGATACAGATGAGTATTTTCTTTATGTGGTACAATTCCAGCTTCCTGGGATTTTAGTTTTCAAGTAAAGGAGATAAAAGTGCGGGAAGGTTTACTTTTCCTCTTGGCTACTTACAAAAAAAAAGCAAGCAGTAAGTCTTTTTCATAGTGAATATGCTTCTAATCAGGTCATGTTCAGATACTTTGTGTGTTTTATTGGTGTCTCCTGGGTAACTATGGCTTCACAGAGGACTTTCTCCATCCACCTTTTTTCAGTTGTCTCTGGGGGCAGGGGGGGGAAGCAGTGGTTATTTGTTCATACATCAAAGGTAGCTCTGTGAATTAGTCTTTCATTGTAAAATCTCACCAGTATGTGATAAGGCTCCACACTTCAGAAAACCGGGTATCAGTTGTTTGGGGAGGATAAAATGTGAGGAGGAGAGAGGGCTTTGTAAACTCAAACCTCTTCACTGCACCCCTATTTTTAACTTCTTCCTTGAGGATAGCAGTCACTCATCCCTCCTTAGCTACAGATTTTCTCTCCAGTGCAGGAGCTCTGTTGGAAAGTGGCACAATCCTCCCTGATGTGGGAAGGCTTGTGGATGGAGCCAAGCTCTCAATTCCCTTTTGCAGTGATGAGACAGAGACTCAAGCTACTTGTGTGGATTTCACCATGTACTAACAACCCGAGCTCTAAACAATGCAGTATGCTGTTTCCAAGGTGGTTGGGTCAAACACGTCCTGTGGACACGCTACTGCTGCAGGATGGCTTTAAAGATGGAGTGATGGGGGTAATGCAAGTCTGTGCTGTCTCCTGTCCCTCAACAAATTGCAAAAATAGATGGACTGTTCATTTTTGGTTTTATTTTTCCGTCCTATATTTACACACATATTTTTTCCAGTTGCCTTTTCAAAAATGTCAGGTCTTCCCTTCAATCTTCTCCATCTCACTTTGTGTTCCTTTTTTTTTTTCCTCATTTCTGCTTCTACCAAATGAAGTTCCTGGTTTTGCCCCTAGAAAACAAACAGGAACTTGAGACTTCTATTTTACACAAGCAACGGATATTGAAAGATATTCCCCACATGTGTCACCAGACGTGCGAACAGCACTTTCCAATTAAAACTCTAGGAATTTCGTCTGGTTGTTTAAAAACCCTGCAAAACCTTGAACTATAGACTTGAATCCATTAACACCCATCACGGAAAAAAGATCCAGCTGTTTATATGGCAGTCATTATATTTATTTAAATTTGGTTTCATAAGCTAGAGTGAGCTCAACTGTTGGGGAAAAACATCTTGAGGATCTTATAAATATCTTCAAAGCCTGGAACAATCACGAAGCAAATTAAACTAGTTTTCTGTGATTTTTGGACAACTTTTAGTTCTGATAACTTTCCTTAATGTCTGTGCTACAGCTGCATCAACCCCTGTAAATTAAAGAAACAATTTAAGGCATCTCTGCTGTAGCCTGGTGGTTAAATGGTAATCAACAGCTGGTGGTTAAAAAGTACCTATGACTCAAATCACAAATCCAAAGTCATCATTTACCTTCTACCATTCTCATTAGCTAGGCACTTTACTTAATTGGTACTCTAGTGCAAGTGTTAATTGGCCACTCTGGCCCAGGGATGTGAAGTGCTGCTGCCTCCCTGCCCGCCTCTCCCTGGGCAGCTTGCCGTGCCTTTGTTGGCTGCCCTGGAGCTGCTTCTCAAGAGGGTGCAAGTGTTCTGTAGGGCTGCTGTGGAGCAGGCACTGGGCAAGTCCCAGCCTGGACTCAGCACCAGACAGGGGTGGGATTCAAGAGCTGGGTTCTGGCACTGGATTCAGGAATTCATGGATCAAGATCGAAGGCAGGACAGGGAAAGTTCTCCCAGGATGCAAGCCAGCGAGGAAGAGAGCTTGGCCCTCCTGATCCCTCAGCTTTATACTGAATATGATGTCTATTGGATGGAATCCCTCACTGGTCAGTTTGGGGTCACCTGTCCTGGTGACACAAGTGTGGCCTTTTACTTTCTGCACCCCCAATGCAGTGCACAAGATCCAGCAGTGGCCTTG
Organism: Todiramphus chloris collaris; assembly: GCA_025345505.1. NCBI lineage: Eukaryota > Metazoa > Chordata > Aves > Coraciiformes > Alcedinidae > Todiramphus > Todiramphus chloris. Next base: position 18,170,667 of record JANVCC010000034.1, read on the forward strand.
CTTTGCACCCCAACACATGGTAGTAACTCTAACCATGGGGTGTTATCAGTGCTGGAAGCAGAGACTGTCTGCAAACATAGGTCGTTCACATCAGAAAGTGATGTTACTGAGAAGACAGCTGTAGAGTAAAAGCACTGGACAGAATTGGTTCTGTTCTAACTCAAACCAGGACGAATGCTCAGGTAAAAAGTAGGTTTCCCACCTGCTAGAGGGAACCATCTCCTGACTGGAGCTTGTTTGCCCTGGTCACAGGCACATCTCATGGGCAAGATCCACCTTTGGGCTTTTGCATCCCCCAACCTTCTACATGCAGCCAAGATGTGAGCAACTTTTCCCCCTGCAATAAGCTGCTTCCTTCTGACCATTAAGTTTATTAAGCCATTGCCAGACAGATCTTCCAGGCAGCGTGCTTAGGTTGCTTGCAATGCTTGTTGCCTAGTTCCTGGCCCTGTTAGGTCTGCAGGCAGCCTTGCAACATGGGAGGCACTTTCATACCTTCTCTGCAGGCTGCCCAGCTTTTAACACCTCTTTACTCTCTCAAATGTTTGTCCGTGATCCAGAGAAGCTTTTGGGTTTGGCTCTCCCCACAGAAAGAAGGTAGGGTGGTCCTCTGCCATGGTAACATCCACAGCTCAGGTGATGCTCCAGACTGATGGGGACATGGTCTCAGAGAGGAGGACAGGAATGGCAAAGGGAGCAGGTGCTCGGAGAGGGCAGCCACTGCTTGGCTTCCTCTGCAGGCTTAGAAAGCTTCTGCTGGGAGCGCCAAATCAGCAGCATGGCTCCTGAGTGGGCTTTCCTTTCTTGGTGTTTCAGTTTTGGAAGCTGCTGGAGGTGGTGGATTAACTGGAGATAGGTGACCACACAACAAGCTGGGCGATCTTGTTTTTTCCTGTGGTTTGGCCTTCTGCCTTAAACAACCCCATCTGATGGGTATATTTATATATTCCAACTGCCTGTGGCCAGAGTACTAATGTGTCAGGGTGCCTCAGACGTGAGGTTGCTTGTCTGCTTTGTGTCAGCACAGCACAGTGAGTCTGTGTGTTCTTGAACTGGGAATGTTCTTATATAATGCCACAACTCCATGTTAAGCAATTGGGTTTTTTCCTTTCGGGTCTTAGGGCTCTTAAGCACATAGCACCTGCACGGTAGAAAACACTGGGCTTCACAGACAAAAGAAATCATTCTGCTATCAGCACACGGGTGTTATGAAATGTTGCTGTGTTTGTACAACCGTCACTTTTCAAATATTAATTCAGCTGTTGCCCATTTATTTTTTTAAATACCACATGGGTCCAGTCTTCCTTAATTTTAAAAATCACTGGAGACAGAACAAGAAGGCTAAGAAAGATGAAGCTTTACTACTAAGCCTGGAGACTCTCGAGTGCCAAGTTTCAGCCTGAAGTCATTTTAGCATCAAGTGAATGACGGAGCAGCAAAAAGTGTTAATAATTGTAAAGAGAACACTGTGGGCTCGCTCCAGTTTGTGCACCAAAGCCTTAGATGGGATTTTGTGAGGGGAGGATGAGTCCCTTGGCCTCAGGAAGCTCACGTTTGTCTTGCAGCATTCTCCAGGTGGCACAAAGACCTGCCTTCATCCTTTTCAACTTTTAACTACTGTAACAGCGTGCTTGTCCAAGGTGTTTTCTTCTGTAAAGTGTCTGGAGAGCAAGGGCTTGCTAGAGAGGAACCTCCAGAGAGCAGATGCCTCCAGTATATACATTATAGACCAATGTCACCTGTCCTGGCAGCACATGGAGACCTGCTCTTGCTTTTTGGGCCTGGGATTTGGGGTTAATGGGATCGCTCACATAGCTGAGTCATGGCAAATGGGAGGGAAGAGGGGCCTTAGGTGGATTGTATCTGCCCCATACCTTATTCCCTGAAGCCAGCCCTGCTCTCAGGATGTTATGACAGCCACAGCACATGCTGCTATTGCTCTGAAGCTTCTTCAGTGGTCGTGAAGGACCAGTCACCATCATGTCTTCTTTCTCTGCTGTGACAGGTCTAGTTTAGCAGAGCCCAAGAGTAGGGCTGCTAGAGTTGCTTCTGTTGGTATATGGTGCTGGAAGACAAGTACCATGCCGCCTGCTTCAGCTTCCTCTGTTTCTCCTAGAAATGCTTGATTTATTGCATTAAACAGGTAAATGACCCATGGGGCATGCAAAAATCAGAGCTAACAGGTGTTCTCCTTATCTTCCATGTTTGTTACTGTTTGCTGGGCACATCTGGTTAACCAGCATGAAGGTGCTGCTGTGTGGGATCAGATTCATGGGCTCCTGTGGGTGAGCTCGTATTTATAGTGACATTCTGCAAGCTGTAGTCGTAAGCTTTTGCTGAGCGGTTGGTTGCATTGTAGTTGGTTCTTTTGGCTTGCAAGGCACCAAGATGGTGATGACTGAGCATGGTGAGCATCAGCCCTTCTTATGGATGGCTGATGACATGAACCTCTATAGGAACAACTTCTGCTCTATAGGCATCCTCAGGACACCTCACCGGGAAAGGGGAAACCTACTGAGGTTGCATTCCCCACTCATGTTGTTAGCTCCTTTCAGGAGGACTTGGGCTTAGCAGCCCCAGGTTCCCTGCCCTGGGCTGCAGGCCACATGTGTGGCCTTCCATGGTGAGCGGCCAGCTGTACAACACGTAAAGGTCTTGTAATCCTATAGCAAGGTAGCTCAAAAATGCAAAGAGAACTAGTGCTCAGTAAAGTTGCAAACCTATGAAGAAAATTAATGTTTACCTATTTAAGGATTTTTTTTGTTGCTGTTCCCACCTGACTGAAGAGGATCTTGGAGTAGAGTTGCCACCTCCATGGCTGGCAGAGCAGTGCTGAAGGAGATCATGTCACTCTTCTGCCAATGCTTTCTTCTGTTCAAATCCAAGGGACAGGTTTTGCAATAGAGAATATTACTGTGCAGAGGGACCGGTCCTAACGCCTGTCTTGGACTCCTGTCCATCTGTCTCCCCTGGATGCTGCGTGGTTCCCGTGCAAAGGCAAGAGCCCAGCTACTGCTGCCTGGCACCCTGCCCCCTCCAGACCACACAGGTCTCTGGTGAGAGTTGGGGAAACTGTGATGGGCAGGGACACAGAGGCCCCTGGCATCCATCTTGCTAAAGCCATGTTAAAGGGCTTCAATTCTTATTGATGTTATGAGTTTCTGGTAGTTAAATTTTTCAATCATACACTGTAATGCCTTTCTTCTGAACAGGTTGAAGCCATGAAGAGAGCGCTAGGAAGTCTCAACCTCAATATAGTGGAAATGGTAGATGAAAACGCAACCTTGGATGGTGGAGACGTCTTATTCACAGGTACAGTGGTAGTAAATTTGCTGTTTACATACTCTGACTGCCTTGAAGACAGCAGGTTGTCTGCCATCTCTGTAATAGTGTTGTTCGGGCGGTTTGTTAAATCAGATGTTTACTAAATGTCACCAAGGTATCAGAGAGATGAATTTTCAATGCAACCCTCGACATCCTGCCTAATGCCTGAATAAATGAAGTAGCAGTACACGCACAACAAAGAGCAGCACTGTGCATACAAATTTCATTTTAGCTTGTAAAGTGCAAGGAAGAAAAGTGCTTTCAGTAGTCAGCTGCCTGCAGTTGTTTCATATTTCTTATTACAGGGAGCTACGTTCACCAGACTCATTTTCAGGATTTGTAAAATCTCGATGCGGACAATTGTCCCATGAATCAAACGTTGAAATAAATAAATAAATGTGGTTTTAGTTTCCGGGGAAAATGGCAGAGTTGCCTGCCAGATGTCATGTGCTAGACAACTTACGTGCTTGGTTGAATTCAAAGGTGAAGATGCTGACTGTGTTTTTTATGTCATTAAACCCATTAGGCGTTTTCCCACATCGGCTGCGTGCACGTTTGCTCCCTGCCTGTGTTGAATGAGCCTGTTTATTTTGCTCAGCATCACAGTAGCCTGCCTGCTTGCCTTAGTTCACCAAGGGGAAAGAAGGGTCTCAAAAGAGGCAGACCAGGAAGGGAGGCCTTTCTGAGGCAGTGCAGATCCAGCGTTGATTTCTTCTGGAGCTGGAGGTTGCCGGCGGCTGCAGAGCTGCCTTTGAGACCAGAGGAAATCTCAGAGGGAGAGGGAAATGGTCAATCACTGCTGTACTAATCCAGCCCAGCTGTTCTCTTTCCTGACGCAATGACCATTGCAGAACTTTAGAAGAGGAAGCTTATTTGTGCTTCTGGTGAAATGTGTCTTCTGGAAAAAGATAATTGCTTTAAATTATCAGCTTGCAATTGCAGGTTGCATTCTTCTCTGATGAATTTTCAGTTTTACTGCTCATCTTGAGAAAAGAAAGATAGAAAATTATATCCATGAAAGATTGCTTTAGAAGGAATCTAAAGCTGGCCTGCTTTTAAAATGCATATGTTCTGGTGAAGGAGCTGATGTGGTGATTTTGTTTTTGGATGGCTTAAAAAAAACTCCCAATGCTGCAATTTTTTTACCCTTCTTTTTTTTCATTCCAGGCAGAGAATTTTTTGTGGGTCTTTCCAGAAGGACAAATCAACGTGGTGCAGAAATTCTGGCTGACACATTTAAGGTTCGTAGATTCATTCATGCCACAAGAAATAAAAGCTATCATCCACTAAACCAATTTAAAAGTTAGACTGACCAAGACATTTCACACCCAAGTGCTTTATTTAGGACTTACTTTACAAAAATAAAATAAAATACAAGTTACTGAAAAAGTGAAGTAAGAAAAATCAGTAAAGTGACAGATGCTGAAGTTGGATCTGAAATGTGAGAATGGTGCATAAAAAGAACTTGGATAGTGGGAGGCTGTTCTTATTTGAGAGCATATCAACACTCATGTTCTTAATGTTCTCAGGCATCAGCAATGTGTTCTTGCTGATCCTTGGAGAGGTTTTATATACACACTGTTTAATTGCACATTTTATTGTATTTCTTTACTGTTGCAACAATAGTAGTAGTTGAAACATGTTCTGGATTTTATTCCAGTGCACCAGATAAGACAAGCTGGTCCAGAGGAGTAAGTTGTACTTATCCCTGGGCACAGTGTCAACTGTTTTTATGTTTCTGTCGTTATTTTGCAGAGAATAAAATGAATTATGGAATATCTCAATATAATTGTGGAACTAGGACAACTTAAAAATATTTATAACAACCTTTCTTTGCTCCCATACAGGATTATGCTGTCTCCACGGTTCCTGTTCATGATTCTTTGCATTTGAAGAGCTTTTGCAGCATGGCTGGACCAAACTTGATTGCTATTGGATCGAGTGAAGCTGCACAGAAAGCCCTCAAGGTAAAGCACATAAGAAAATTTTCTAAACAAACTTGGTTTTGTTTTTAATCTCTACTCGGGGATGCTGGAATTTTTAAATAGATATGGATCAGCGAAAGAGGAAATCAGTGCAGCTCAGGGTCTCCTGTATGTGCAAACCATAAAGAATGTTTGTATCAGGCAAGAGAACAGTGATGTTAATTTAGCTTTAGTTATCTTCAGGAAATAAATGGATTATAGAGGTTATTACTTACAGCTTCGTTGACTAAAAAGGTGGTAATTTGGTGATAGGAGGGAGGAAGGAGATATCATCAGAGCAGATGATGTTGCCATGAGGAAACATGCCTTTTAAAATTGCCAGAAGGGAAGTAAAAGTTCTGGCATGAAGGGGGAGGGAGAGGGAGAGGGGTCTGATCCCTGTTGAGAAGGTGACCTGTGTACACATTTTGCAGGGCAGATTTTCTGGGTCAAATCAGTAATGAGCTGCAGGGACCAGAGTCCAGGACTCCCCATCCCTCCTTCCTCCATCAATTGGCTGCAAAGTCAAGTTCTTTCCTGGTCATGCTTTTTCCGCCCTAGTCCCATGGGGGTCTCATAACAGCATGGCTTCAACAGAAAGAAGAGAGAGCAGTCTCACACCAGCCTGGCTGATTTGAGTCTCTGATCATTTCCCCTTAAAGTGGGAGGTGTGGGTCTGAACCCTTGAGCTGCGAGGCTTCATGAATCTGTGTCTTTCTTTGCTGGCAGGCTTGCAAACCAGTTACCTGTGTTGCAGCAGGTCAGTGCTATACTACCACCATCATCCTCAATGGGAAATGTTTATTGCTGCTGTGGTTTGCACTGGGCTCAGTGGCTTTCCTGCCTGCTGGGTGCATTCAGAGCTAATCTACCAAATTAAGCTTTTTCAGACAGTGTGGACACAGAGACACCTGAGGCCATGAATCTCACTATGCATATAGGCAGTGTAGGCATATAGACAGCTCACCCCAGAGATCAGCATCCCTGCTCCTGCAGTGTAGCACGGCTGCAGGCACTGATGCTTTGCAATAGAAATTGGCTGGGGTACCAAAACCCCAAAGTCCAACTAAGACTTTATCTGTAGTAAAGCTTGAGGGAGATTGTCCCTCTTGATAAATTAGGACCTAGTGTCCTTCACACTTTGGTTTGAGATGTAGGTAAGCCGGACCATGTCTGAAAGCATTACAGCTAAGTGTCTTATGCATTTTTATTGGGACTTGCCTTCAAAGGTTAAACCAAAATTTACTTTTCAGTGATGGCAGCAAGTCCTAAATTTTCAGCTTATGATTATACCGATTCTTTTGACAATAAATAAGAACCTAAGTGCAGGCTTTGCTCTTTGGCCTTGCAGAAGCCTCCTTGATGCAACAGGATCACTGACACATGAAGCTGTGTCCCCCTTATAATAAATTGATGAAGGGTGGAGATAACTCTGCTGTACTAGTGAGAAATTTCTCTGAAATCTGCTCAGTTTAAATGCAACTTATGCAACCCAACTTGTGTCTCTTGCCCTGATTCTAAAGCATGAATTATTTTAAGAGCAGCACCGCTACTGGTACCTGGTGCCTGGGGCTACTGATCTGAATCTGTGCCAGGCAGCACATTTACAACAGACATAGTCTCTAACGCCGAAACCATCATTGCCGGGCTCCAGAGAGCTTAGGAACCTATCCTGCGTGTCTCATACACCTGCCTCCTCGGCTTCAGTGATATTTATTGCTTTTTAAACATCCTTAAATATTTGCAAGATGTAAGCCTGAGAGACTTCTTGTCCTTGCTGCCATGCTGCGATGTTTCATTGCACATTTGCTTTTCAGATCTTGTACATTTTCCTCATGGGCGTAATCCTAGGACTTTCCATTTCCCAGCAGTATCATTTCTACTGTCAGAGCTCAACAGAGATTGGGGGTTGGTTTGTTTGTTTATTTTAGCTTGTTGTTTGTTGTGGTTAGTTTTTTTTTTTATCTTGTGATAATTCAAGATTTAAAACATCTCAGTCCCCAGCTAAGATAAAACAAACATTTCAAATCCCAGAATCTCCCTTGCTGGATATGGGTTGAATGATGGAGGCCAAGAAACTGCAGTCCCAACTGGCTTAGACTTGCAGCTTGGCAGCAATTAAGGGACTAGGATGGCAGCCCCATGGTGCCGCAGGAGCTTTTAAACGAGAAGATGGCCTGCTGGCTTCCCACATAGTTTGGAGTGGCATTAAGTTTGCTCATTCATTTGAGTGAGCTGTCAAGTTACTCTCTTATTAGAAATCACTAACATGATTTCTCTGGGAGCAGCTTCTCTGTCATGTCTTCTCCCCTGAGAAATTTATGACAAATCGTTTTGGTTGTAAAGGTCTCATGTTCCTGATGCTGTGAAATTGATTTTAGCCTGGGATGGAAAGTGCCCTGCATCTTTCCCTGTAAAATATGCACTATACCAAACATTGAGGCTCAAACTCAAAATGCATCGTGAGCAGCAGCCTGATGAAGTGTTTATAAACATCAGAAAAATTCAAGTACAATACTGGTTGCTCAGAGCTGCAATTTGGTCTTGAGCCAGAACTAATCTGAGAACTCATCAGTTTGATTAAAGCCGTTTGCACAGCTCCGCTAATCACGTTGCAGTGCATCAATTTAGCTATTGTAGCCAAAAATAATTTTTGGGTAAGCTGATTAAATGTTGCTGGTAACTAGCTGTCAAGTAAACACCACCGTTAATCAAGGTACAGTAAAGCATATATGTTGTTAAAAGAAGATGGTAATTAACAAGATAATCTATCAGATTGTTGATGGATATCTTTTTTAAAATAAATCAACTGTGTCAGTTTTCAGTGTTTCTCTGCACTGGACAGTTTGGCAGCATGTTCACATGTGTGACAGTGGTGTTTGCTCACACCCTGCCAGCTGAGGTTGAGGACCCAAGCCCAGAGCAGCAGTTTTGTGCCGTAACACATGCCCTTATGTTCCTAGGGGGCTGACAGGTTACATCGGGCAGCCACGTCGCAGTCAGAGCAACATAGGCAATTACCCAGAGTGTGTGTTGGATCCTCCAGCAGTCTAAATCTCTTCAGAAATGATGGAGTTGGCAAGTGCTGCTTATCACTAGTTTCTTCTAACATCTGAATTCTTGCTTTTGACCTCAGTGACTTCTTTGTATTTGTTCACTTACTTCCAAAGGAAAAAAAAAATCAGTTGATAATCAGCTTGTCATGTGGAAATGTAATTGCAGGGGGATATCTGAGGCACCAATACTCAGAATTAAAAGCTGCTCCCTGGATTTCACCAGATCCACTGAGCCATAGCAGTGCTGTGAGCTGCTCCCCGTGTTACCCATCGCAGTCTGTGGAAGCACAGTCCCCTCAGCTTCTGTTGAGTCATTTGCCTGGCACAGCCCAGCATGCCACCCTGTTACTGTGATAGTTTGTTGTTTAAAACCTCTCCTTTGTTGTTGACTTTTTCACATCTGGAAATGCAATCATATGAGCAAAATGATTAACCTGTCCTTAACCATCTCTGGTAGCTGGGTTTTCATTCTGTACCGTGTCTTGTTAGGCAACAAGTGAACTGCTATATCATGCTATGCTAACATTTTCTATTGAAAGTAGGATTTATCTTCCTACTAACAACCGTGTTTGAAAGGAATTTTTCTTGATTGATCTTGCTGGTGCAACTCATGTAACCTTACAGTACTTGAAAAATAAATTGCATCTGGTGCTTACGTACGGCAGAGTGCAATTGGTCATGAGTTTAGTGCAGTGTGTGTATAGTGTAAAGCTCTGCAAATGAGCTAGGAAATGGGTGCACAGAGTTTAGGATTATAGAGCGCGTGCTAGAAGCAGCTAACAAATCAGGAGTGACATTCTAACCATGAAATCCTCTTCAGGCTCTTGCAAGTATAGAATGTTTATTTGGGCTGCAGCTGAAAAGTGGCACTGAAGGAAAGGGGGTGAAAGAGAGGGACAAATTAACTGCAGAAACTACGGAGGCCTGTAGTGTCTATCACATCCAAAATTTTAACTTCCTTCTGCCTTAAATGCCATCATGCATTTAATTTCTTCCTGTAGTTAAACCCGTTCGTAATTCTGGGTGTATAATTCCATAGTTGAACGTTGGCCATGGCTGTTGAACCAGTAAAGTCCAGGGTTTTTTTTTCTGTTCCTTCAGTGAGACCAGGATTTCCACCAAACGTGTCACCTTTGGGTTCTGATCCTTCCCTGTTGGAGTTGCTGACCTCTAGCATGAGCATGAATGAGGGCGAGTTGGGGCTGTGATGGTGCCAGACACAGCACGGGGAGGTGCCCGGGCAGCGCTGCAGGTGAACGCTCTGTGTGGCTTTTTCCACAACATGGGACATAGCCCTGGGGTCTTGCTGGGACAGCAGAAGAGCAGGAACTGGCCCGGGATATAATGGTAGTTCAGGTTCCAGCAGCAAAGGCAAACTCTGGGCAAGATGATGATGGGAACCATGACAAGGCATCTGCTGCACAGTCCTTTCTGTACTCTCTTGCTATATATGCTAAGCTGTGTTCCTGTCCTTTGGCTGTTTGTGTTGGTTGGTGCAGAGCGCAGATATTGTCTGTTTTCTGTGACAAGTGAAGACTTGGACAGCAGCAGATGACTGTAGACACAACCATTGGTTTAAGCAACTTTGTCTTGGTCACCCTTTGGATAACTTGGTAGCAATCCCAAAGGATCTGAGGGTTAGAATCACAGAATCATTCAGGTTGGAAAAGACCCTTGGCATCATCAAGTCCAACCATTAACCCTAATCTACAAAGTTCACCCCTAAACCAAATCCCTCAACACCACATCTAAACAGCCCTTAAACACATCCAGAGATGGTGACTCAGGGATGGTTACACATGTTGTCACCACCTTTGGAAAACACGATGATTCCTTTGCAAGCAAGTATTTGTAGCAAGTGACCGTTAATGAAATATGTTCTCTCAGCCGTTGGGAAATAAGGTTGTCTTTTGGGTAGGCTTTTATGTTGGGCACTCTCCCAAGGACTGGCCCCAGGGTCTTCCCGCAGGGCTGGTAGAGAAAGCTTTGGTGTGAACCTGTGGCTCTGGGGTAATGCCTGGCAATTTCTGATGGAGCTCAGAAGGGAGCAGAGGACCTAGAAGGAAGATAGGAAACCCAGCATGGTGCCTAGGGGTGAGGGCTGCAACATAGGGAACACTCGTCTCACCATATGGCCTGAGCTTAATTCCTGTGGCCAGCTGTGTCTGGGGTATTCCCTCTGAGATCTGGGACAATGGAGTTGCATGTGAAACATCTGGGATTTCAGTCGGTTGTTTCAGAGGAACAGATGCTAATTACTACAGAGGCAGCGTGGCCATGGCAGAGATCAGGGCTGAGTGGCATTGCCAGGCAGGGTTTGAGACAGAGCAGGTGACACAGCTGAGCTTGCAACCCCGTCATGTCCCCTGGACAGATCTGCCCCAGCAGGACCCGGGGTGGTGGTGACATCTGCACTTCTGAGCTCATCCTTGGTATCTCAGGCTCTGACCCCATTAGTCAATGGGATTTCGTTATGATCAGGAGTGTACTGGAATATGTACAGCAGTGCAATACCATGACTTCAGCAAATAACCTTTTTTTTTTTCTCTGCTTTTGATAAAAGGTTGAACATGATTGCTTTGCCTTGTTCTTGAGTTTCCCATTCAATATCTTCTGTTGGGAGTGGAGCTGCTCATTCATCCCCTGAATTATTCCCTGAAGGACGCTATTGCAAATGCAGCTGTTATGACAGAGGTCAAGGGAGGCTTATCTAAACCACATCTTAAGGATATAGAAATAGAAGGGAGTCTCTTTTGGGCAACTACACCCTTGGTCCATATCCAAAGCTATGATCACAGCAGTGCTTTTAAAGACTTGGGCGCAAGGAGTTGTTCCAGCGTTGGCAGTTGACCCCATTCCTGTGATTAAATGCCTTTTGTTCTTATTCCATCTTGTATAACTGAAGTCTCTGCAGCGTGCCAGTTTTAAAAAGCCAAGTGCTGTTTCCCTGTGTGAGAGCAGTGTTACCATGCCTGCCTAAAGCTGAGGGGTTCCCAGCTCTGCCACAGAAGCTCCTCCAGAGCCATCACCTAAGGAAAAACTTCGTCTATCTGGTGTTCTTAAAAAGGAGCCTGTACCCCTGGGCAGCATGAAAAGGCTCAGATAAATCTTCTCTTCCTACTGTCTGTATATTGTCCATCTTTTCTAGTAAAGCACAAGTTTGCATGAAGACATTATATCTTCTTCCTTGAGAATTCATCGTTTTTGCCTCTGCTTATTCCCCACATGAAGTCATAATCCTCTGTTTACGCTATCACAATGGGTTGCTGTGGAAATGATTACTAATATTAATAGTCCAAAGAGGATGACATCAGGTAGGGAATTAGAAGAAAGTGCAGATGAATGATGACTTTCCTGTAATGCAGCAACAAAGTAAAGTTCGTGAAATCCAGAGAACGATTTCAACTTGCCCCTAAAAATTAAAAACTAAGACTTTGCTTCTCTCAGCCTTATAGATAGGAAAAAGAAGTCACGTCATAAAATCCTGCTACTTTCCTTTAGGTCCTTCTGATTTCTCTTTAGGTCATTCTGATTTCCCTTTACTTAATGAATTAGGGATGTACAGCGTCTCAGAGGGTACAGGTCTTCACTGAGTACCAGATGACTTGCTCCTTTCCAAAGTTGTGTTTTTCTTTTGAACCAAGTTAGATGTGTTAAACATACCATGCTTAACTGAGTGTCAATGCTCTATGCATAAGAGTCCAGTCTTTTGGAAGATACAGACTCAAAAAGTATATATTTATAGAATAGAGACTGGTGTATTAAGTCTATTTTGTTTTACCTTTTTTAAACGGTGAGGAAACAATCTCTTTCAATACATATTTGTTGTCACCAGTAAGGCTGTCAGCCACAGCACTGGGGCAGAGCCTGTCTGGGATGATGTCATTTGACTTGCGTAAATGGGGGCTCAGGTTTCTATTCCTTTGCTGCTTTTGTTTTTCTCTTTGACTATTCTCTCCCTGGGTTCCTGTTCCAAAAGACAGGATGTTCATCATCTTACCTTCTTGACTGAAAGCAACAGCCACACGTAAGCAGCTTCCTTTTCCCCTCCTCACATGGCGGTTTCCCTTTGCAGCAGCCGTCCTTGGGCAGAGCTGGCAGGCAGATGACAGTGTGGCCGTGACGCGAGGTGGCTTGGAGGGGCAGAGCAGCCCAGATGTGCGCATGAACAGCACACGGTACCCCTCACATCTGCAGAAGGTGTTCTGTGCCAGAAAAAGCCGAAGAGCAGGGTGGGAGAAGTTGCTTCAAGAACTTTGTCTTGTGGAAAACATGACTGAGAGGGTGAAGCAGGGAGGAAAAGCCCAAAGCCTAACTGCTGAGTGTGGGCGGTAGGTGGGAAGTCAAGTGATGCTCTGGCTGAGTACGGGCTGAGGAATTTGGCGTATTTACCGTGGCAGACCGGGACATTGCTGGTTGCAAATAGATCTCAAATGTAGTTTGCATCCGTAGGGTATATGCTATTCTGTATCCCTAGCAGTCTTTTTGGTACCTGACAAGAAGTTGTAGGTGATGCTGTGATTTATGCTGATCAAAGTGGCTGTCTTGTCCCCTTCCTACTGAATCTACCCTGCTGTTGTCTCTCCCACCTGTCTGCATTTCAGGGTAACACTCCTGATAGATCTTGACATTCAAGCAAGATCACTGGCTCTTCCAGCTCTGCTCTTCTGTCCCCTCTGGGCAGCTGTTTATGGTCACTGTTGGCAGCAGTGCCTTTCAAGTAAGCTCTGAGAAGCTGTTGTGGAGCATGGTTTGTATGATAGGCTGAGTCCCAGGAGCATAGCACCATGGCACAGCCTGCCAGCCCCACTCTGTCTTGTGTCAAACCCTGCGGTTGCTGCTTTTTCTCTCCAGTGCCAATTGTTTCTCCAAATATGAAAAAGGGAGGAAGGGACTTAATAGGCAGAGACAGGGCAATATAACAATGAATGAAGTTCAGCGTAGGTAAGTGTAAAGTGACAGGGAGAAGGACAATGTGAACACCATGTACAGAGTAATGGTCTCTGACTGATCATCACCACAGAAATAAGATCCCTGGACTTGTTGCAATTGCAAGCTCAGCTGAAAACCAAATGGAGAACATCATTATGCCACTGATCGAAGCTGTGTTGCATCTGCATGTTGAGTGTTTTGTGGGCTTTGCATGTGCTATCCCTTTGTTCCAAAAAAGGTAGAGTAGATTTGGAAAGGTTCAGAAAAGTGCAGTAAGGCTGGACAGACACCTGGAACAGCTTGCTTAAGGAGACAAACTAAGCAAGCTATGACTAAAACCTGAGAAACAGGTAACTAGGATGGGATCATAGGTGCTGGTAAAATCAAGAATGATACTGGAGATCAATTGTTTGCTGTCTTTTCCAGTGCAAGAACTAGCCAAGCTCTAAGGGCAAGGGACAAGTTCAAAAAAATCAAAAAGGAAAATGCTTCCTCAAACAGTATGTGCCTGAAGATACCTTGCTACAAGTTCAGTAGTGTTGTGGTATCCTCCTGTATAATATCTGATGAGTTGAGGTCCCTGGGACCACACACGAAATCTTGGTCACTTCCAGTCCCTGTCTTAGGATCCAGAGTCATCAAATCATAGAATGGTAGGGGTTGGAAGGGACCTCTGGGGATCATTGAGTCCAACCCCCCTGCCAAAGCAGGGTTACCCAGGGCAGGCCACACAGGAACAGATCCAGGGGGCTCTTGAAAGTCTCTAGAGAAGGAGACTCCATGACTTCTCTGAGCAGCAGTGGGATATCGCCACCTCTCGCCTGGGGCTGGAGATCCCCATTGTGTAGCACTGAAAAAGAAGCTCTTCCAGATTCTGCAAACATCAAAAAATGGCAGGGTTAGTAATGAGCAGCATTTTCCATGTAGTGAGCAATAATGTACCTTTCTCTCAGTCCTCCCTCCAGACAGCAACATACTGGCCAGGTGCTTGTCCTCATCTTTTGCCTTAACTGTGTAAGGGCATAAGCCTGATGATGTTCCCACAGAAGTGGTCCTTCCTCCAAGGAGAAGAGAAGCATGCTGTCCTTCCAGACTCCCAGCCAACGTGGAGGATGTGGCTGCGTATTGACGAGTTGTTATTCTCATCAGGGTTAGTTGCTTTGCACCACAAAAATACTTCATTTTTCACCACCATAGGCAAATTCTTGCTGTAGCTTAATCTTTTCTCGCAACTTTCAACATTTGTGATTAAAATACTCCCAATTTGCTTTGTAGCCCAGGCCAGATGTGTAAAACAGGCTGAATTTTAATAGGCTTGGAAAGAAGAAAAAGAGATGGGATGGAACAAATATTTGCAATGGTTTTAAGTGACTAGTTTTCTTTTAAGAATGCTGTGACTTGAAGGATTTAGGAAAGGGTAGCTGAAGTCTGAGGGAATGATCCTGTGGGTGTAGGATCACATGCATTTGACTTGGGCTTAGGTTTGATTGTTCTTTTCAATGTTGGGAGCAGGGGCTAATCAAAGCAAAAAGCAGATCCTGAAAAAAAAACCAGTGTATTTGCTTCTCTGTCAACACGACGTGGGTGTTTTTAGGTGCGGTGTTCATTGCCATGTTAGCAAGAGGAACATTTACCATACGTTTGCTTTCACTTATGGGGTGTTGGAGAGACAAAGGCACGTTGGAGGTGTGGCGGGTTTGCTGTCTGTCCCACAGAAATCTGCACAAGAGTAGGTCCCAAGTGGCAGCAGCGCTCAGACTGGGACCCTCCTCATGGAGGGGGAAAATTGGTAACTAGGCTTGGCCTGTTTTAAAAGCTCATGCGGTCATTTTAATTCTGTCAGTGATAATAGGCCCTGAATGCATAGACATTTTTCCTTCATGCATAATGCTGCTTCATATTTAGGATTATTTAGCTTATCCATTACCTCAGTTGTCTGAGGACACACTGTAAAAACTATAGAAAAGGCATCTTAGGCTATGTGAATGACTTCAACATAAGGAAAGCATGACTAAGGGCTGAGAGAATGTGCAACAAAAATTACCCTCTTCAGGCTGAAGAAAATTCCCAGAAAAACTAGGCATGTGGGAAATGCCTGGCCCTTAACGTAGCTGGTCTCACAATGTTGGTGGGCAGAAAGCCAGCCCTTCACAAACACATTGCGCGAGCGCTGTCGTCTTTGTAAACTTGTCATTTCAAAAAAAAGCTGCATTTTGGGGGTACATCTGATGGAAAATACCATTAAAGGTCTTTTTTTTTTTTAAATCTTTTTCTCTGCCCTGGAGTCTTGTCTGTGCTCAATGACTTTATATAGTAGAAATATGGAAAACCTCATGGGGTCTTTAAAAATCACTTGGTTGTGTCATTACTGGTGCACTTCTGCTGCATCTGGAGCCTCCCTATGGGGCAGGTTTGGAGTGTTGTTGCCTGGGCACATGTGGGCATAGTTGTAACAGTGATGAAAGCTTGTAAATATGATTTTCTTCTTACGTGAAGAGCCAAGGAAGAAAGTAATCTTGTGTTGTCAAGCGTGCAGCTACTAGTCAATGCTTTCTCATGGTGTTGTTCGAGCTAGCTGAGATCCCCTTCCCACTGTTGCACCTGGCTACTCAAACTCCCGCTTCATCTCACTTTCCCACTCCCCCCCTTTTTTTTTTTTGTCAATTTGTCAATTGCTTTGATTCTTGAAAATAATCCTCCTAGCCTGCCCTTGATGTTATCTCCCAGGCTTCCCAAAGCTGGTTCCTGAGGCACAGCTCTAGCTGGGCCTCTTGTTCTTCATTTCTACTTGCTGCTGCTGTTCTCCCTTCAGCATTGTGCAGAAGCTAATGCATGGGAGATGTGTCCATACCCTTGTGCTTGAGAATTCAGTTGTAATTTCATATGGAAGTGTTTCATAGTGATTCACAATGTTTCTGAGGAATGAGCTGTTCCTACAGAAAACCTCCAGTATTAGGGTTCTGCTTCCACCAAGGACTGGAGAAAGCACAACTGTTTGTGGGCTGGGTGATCCAGGCATGGTGGCTTTTCCTCTACTGATATCTGTATTTTATTGAGAAATACTTCCTTAATCGAGACTTAAAAAGCTTATGGAGAGAAGAAAAGAGAAGCTGCAGGTACAGAACGAGTCTGCTGGCTCTGGTTACCAGGAAGAAGTGTCGCACTCTGGTGTGACTCAAGGTGCAGGCATGTCACCTGCTGCTAGATGTCCGCAAGTGAAGGAAAACATAATAAAACATGTCTTGGCAACATAACAGAAGAAAATTATAAATAGGGAAGTCAACCATGGTAAGCACAGCAATAAAAGTACATCTGGTGCAGTAAAGGTGCACAGATTTTTTTCACCAGAAAAACACATTAACCTTTTATGGAAGCAGATGTGACCTTGGGAACTTGGGATGGTTTCATAACTTCAGAAGGAACAAGAAATGACAATCTGGTAACACTTCCTCAAGAACGCATGGCACTTTTCAGTGTGAGTTTCATACTCTCTGTGGGATGTGGATGACTCAGGCTACAACATGAAAAATGTATCCAGACCTATAAAGGAATTGCTGTAAGTGTGTGCAAGTCTGAGTGGCTTCGTTGCTTCCCAGGATGTTGTAGATTCTTGTTACCATTCAGTTCTATATAGTATGTTTTTAATGAATGAGAAGTAGTACAAATGAACGACCTTGCAAATAATTTAATGATAAACTTCACTGTGTCTAAAATTGAAGTTTGCTCTATGATGTAAATCTGTGTGTGGGGTTTCCCCAAGAAGGGAATTCAGTTTAAAAATGTTGTTAACAGAATATGAGTTTATTTTTAAGGTAGTGTATTTTTAAACTGGGGAAAAAAAAAAAAAAGAAAAGAAAAAAACAAAGCTTGGGTTTTTTGGTTTGGGTTTTTTTGCATCTCTGCAATGTATGTGGGAACCTAGCTGGGAGAGAAACTGAAATGCTTGCGTTTGCTTAGGCTTTCTGTAGGACTAGTGTTTTTGTCTCTGAGCTTTGTTCACTTCTGTGTTACTCTTGGTCTCTGCCAGCGTGAAGCTGGTGTAAAGCTGGAACGGTACAATGGCAAGTCAGGCATCTTGTCTCCGGGCTTTTCCCATCTTTATTAAAAAGTTGAGCCTGATCCAAAACACGGGATCTCAGGCTTCTTGTGTGCTGACAGTCTCTGCCTCTGACATGCCAGCCAGGATCCAAATTTGTGTATGAGCCCTATATTTATAAACCAAACCTCTGAAACCCACCATCTCTGCTGTTCTGAGGAGGTTATTGTGCTGTCCCCTTGAGAAGGGGGATTAGCACAGACGTGCTTTCTGACTCTCCAGCACAGGTGCTTAGTGAAAGAGTAACTGCTTGGAAAGCAGAAGGGAGGTCCTTGAAAAGAATTAATATTGGGCTGATATCCAAGCTGGGAACTGTTCCTGTCCTGTTTGTGTTAATTTGTATTCATTTTATAAATATTGAATGGTGGCTGCTTTTTTTGAAGATGCTGAGCACCTATAGTGTCCATCAGTGTGAGTGGGGGTTTTACATACTCAATGTGCATTCCTTGAGGAAAAGACCCCATGGAAGGTGCTTACTGAGTGCCCTGCTTAATCCTGCTGCTTGCAGGAACCACTTCACAAAGGTCTTCTACTGTTCATTTCAGTTAAGGTCAGTAGATTCTTCCTTGAAGGAGAGAGATGAAAAGAGAGCTCCTTGGCTGGTCTTGGTTGTCTTGGCAATCACGATTAGCTGGTTTTTGAAGGCTCTTTCCTCCTGTTTGTTTTGGGCTGCTCATGTGTTTGGTCTAAAGAGCTGCCCTTTGCATCTCCTGGCAGACCATGCAACAGATGAGTGACCACCGCTATGACAAACTGACGGTGCCCGATGATGCCGCTGCAAACTGCATCTACTTAAACATTCCCAGCAAAGGCCACGTCCTGCTGCACCGAGCCCCCGAGGAGTACCCAGAGAGTGCAAAGGTGAGAGCTGTGCTGAAGGTGCTTGGGAGGCCCTCAGCATCCTGGCCTTGCTGGGATTGAAATCAGGCACTTTCCAGAATGGGCTGCTGTATCCTGGCATGGAAATATCAGATAGCTAAGGGGGAAGGCTAGGACTCTGCTCTCATTTCCACTACTGATTTAATGACTTGGTGTCTTGTGCTGCTGGTGCTCCTTTTGCATAACTGGACATAGCAATGATTCCCCTCACTGTGGTGTCATTGTGGGTGACTCCCATAGTCAGAAGGCCACATGCACGGTAAATGTTCAGTATTGATTACAAACGATGAGGCAGCATCTGCTGGTAAATCCATACCCCTTCCTTCTCTAAGTACTTGGAGAAAAGGGAAAATACAGAGGCATAAAGTGTAACAATTTCTGTTCTGTTTTCTTTCCTAAACAGGTATTTGAAAAACTGAAGGACCACATGCTGATCCCAATAGCCAACACAGAACTGGAGAAAGTAGATGGGGCGCTCACCTGTTGCTCTGTGCTTATTAACAAAACTTCAGAATTATGAGTTTACAGAGTCCCTCCCTTGTAACTGGCAATAATGTTACACAAGGTAGACGAATCTGTATCCACACTTTTATTATTTTTATTGACAATCTACTGTACCACTGTGCTACTAACCGTTGTTTACAGATTTTTTGCTTTGTGTATTTTTATGTCCTTATAGATGATATTTAAGGTGGATGTACGGTTTGTTGGGGGGCACATAACTCTGAAGTATGTTGGTCCCATGTGCTAGCAGAAGACAATTATAATGGCTCACCCCTAGTTTTAGTGATTTAATATTACCTGTGTGAAAATTTTATGAAAACCAACTAATTCTCTCCATTTCAAGCATCTCTCTCGTCTTTGCGCTGTTCTCTTCTCCTGTCATTTTTCTCTGGCTTGTTGCACTGCAGCTTGGTTTTTTCCTTCCCCAGTCTTATTAACTTCCAGTGATGTGAGGGATTAGAGGGGACTGAAGGAAAAAAACCCTCAGTGGGATCATGAACTCAATATCCTGGGTGGTGCAGGGAAGCTTTCCACGCGCTATGTGGAACACACTGGGCAGTGGATTGCACTTGCTATCTTGGCCGTATCACGTTGCTGCTGATGCTGCTGGGTAGAGTTGCGGTTGGAATCAATTGCAGATCCCAGGTAGCAACTTTGGAAAAAGCTGCCTTCAGCAGGAGCATTCAAGGGCAATGGCTGTCTGGGAAACCTGAATGACAGAAAGAGGGTAGTGCAGCCACACAAGATAACTTCCCGCAAGTTTAGGTCCCAGTTTGCAGCTAATGCTGTGACGTGTGATTTGGTGAGAATGAAAGAGAAGTTTTTAAAAAGGCTGGATCCCAGGGAGCACCCAAACCACAAAAATGAAAGACTGACATGCTTTTGGAAAAGTTAAAACTATAAAAGTAATGTAAAGTAGGGGGAGGGGGTGTTAACTCTTTTTGTTTACTTTTTTTCTGTCTTTTTGTTTTCTGCTCTTTTGGAGGCCACTTACTAGCAAAATTCAGAATAAAAGGGTGATAGAAGGAGTTGAAGGACAGCTATTCCTGGACTATGCTCACAAATAAGGGAAGCTATTTTTTCCTGGAAGATTGGCATTTGTACTTCATCTGCCCTTGGGGCAGTTTTCCTTGTAATAATAACCGTCTTTTTCTAATTGCATGAATATTTACTGTGGTATTCAGTTAAAACAAATACAGGGTTTTTTTAGCAAATTCCACAACATGTTTACCCACTGAGTCATACTTTTTTTTTGTTATTTTGTTTTCACCACAGTAGAGTGAAGCATTCCCTGTCGTATTCACATGCTTCTTGTTAAATCATTTGTAAGCTAAGGATGGAGAAATTCCCAAACAGAAGCAGTAGTGGGACCTCTCCAGAGACTGACAAATAGTCACACTGCGTTATCAACTTCCTAGACATCTCCTCCACCTTTCCTGAACCACTTGTGGCATGTTGTTAAGGTACAGTAGGAAATGAGCAGGAAAGGCTCAGGCAGTGTGGTCTGCAGGAAAGCAAACAGTATTAACTGAGCACATGCCTGGATATCCTTTGGAAACCTGCATGCTTTTTTGTGCAGTCATAAAGGAGGAAACATAAGTCTCATATCCGTAGGTACTCCTCAGAGTATCCCTCACTTCTTCTCAGTGGCTAATGAGGAAACCCCCTGGCAGCTACCAGAATACATCTGATGCTTTGTGGGCACACTGTGTTGTGGTGACACCGAGAGATCATGAGGGAGAGAGCGATGTGAAAAGAGCACATGTCCCGAAGGAAGTCTTTAGGCAGCCAAATGGCAAGTGCTGTTTTCATGGCTATGTGATGTCCCAAAAGGTTCTCCTGATGTTTCCCCTTTGCCTCCTCTATTCCCATGCGCCATCATTTAAACCTGACCCAGGTGATCAGACTTGAAGGATGTTAATCCTGATCCAGGTGATCAGCTTTAAGGATGTAAGCACTGCAGTGGGGAATCTCTTTTTCTATCTTCCCTTGGTGCTTTTTAAATAACCTGATAAATTACCTTGTATTTTAAAATGACTTGATGTTAAAGATTTTGTGCCAAAAAGTGCCCCTGCAGTATTTAACTGTGACCTTCTAGAGGCAAGATGTGCTCTGTTGAAAACCTACATACAAAGTTGGAGCAGAATCCTCCTGACCTGTCCATGCACCTCCTGGGGCCTGGCCCCCATGCATGTTCTTCAGTCCCTCATCCCTGCTCTTGCTGTGGAGCCAGAGCTTCCAGCTACTCTAGGACAGCACTAGGCTGTGGGGTTTCTATTCCATTTATCTCTCAAAACTTTCTGTTCTCCTTTTGGTTTTTTTACTTCCACCCTTCACCTTTCACCTGTCTCTCTCCCTCAGAGTCTGATTTCTAGATGGTATGATGAACACTTTTCTCTTTTAACCCCAAGTGATTTTTGCCTTCTGTTGCCTTTTTACTGCCCTGCTCCCTCTTCACTGTTAACTCCAGAGTATCCCAACTCACCGTGGATTATCCTAAGCTCAGTCTTTCCTTGAATAAGTTCCAGAAGAGAGGAGAAACTGAGGGTCCACTTTGACTCTGAGTGACTTCTTTTGATTTGGAAGGATGAATGTCAGCAGGAGCTATAGATTCAGGGAGTGACAAGGGTGACTCTTCTTTAGGATTACTCCAGAAAAGAGAAACATTTGTTGTGGACACTGCTGATATCTTGTGTTCCTGAAAGCAGTAAAATAGGTGAAAATTAATTTCCCTGTCTCCCTAAGGCAGGGAGAGGGAGAGCTGGGATCTCAGAGATGAGAAAACTGCATTGACAGAGAGTTTGGTCTTTCACTTACTGCTATTTAGATTTCCTTGGCTTCAAGGCTGCATTTTGGTACACAGAAAGAGCAAGGGAGTGTCTGAGGAACCTGAATTCTCTCAGGCAATGATTTTGAGTTGTATTCAAACTGTCTAACTTCATGCACAGAATTTAGGTGCTATAAATCGCCCCTGCTTTTCTCTCTTTTGGTTTTGGCAGGTATAGCCTCCTAACATAGATGCTCTAAATTACACCGTAGCCTGATGTCAGAAGTTACCTAAGGTAACTAAGTTACCTAAGGTTACTAAGTGGGATTGCCCTCACCTCTCCGCTCTTAGCATCATTCTTTATTCTGGCATTATAAAGCAAAAACACTAGGAGCACTTCAGTTTGTGCATTTGCAGCATGGTACTAAGAACTAAAATTATGCCAAATGCTTCTCGTTTTTGCCATTTGCTAATTTTTTTGTGTTGTCCAAACAAAGAATTCAGTTGTGAGGACATTTCTGCTATGATACATATGCATCTAATGGACATCTTGTGCATCTTGTTTCCAGAACATTTTTCAGATGCCTGATATAAATCATCATCCTTGATTAATATAAATAATAGAATAAGATCCCAAACCAAAAAAGGAGATGAGACACTGAACACTGATGGCTGCCCACATGAAAGACTTGATGGCAACTGTCAAGCTATATGACACAGCAGGCCAGTACAGAAGGGGGTTTTTTGTGGGAAATAGCTCACCAGTGGGGCTTGAATTACTCATCAAGGGTTTGTTTGTTTGGCTTTTGGGTTTGGACTTTTTTTTCCTTTGAGCAATCAGTTTAGTTTGGTTCAAATGAAAGAGCTATAATGTGCATTATAGATATCTCACGATGTTATCTTTGCTAAGAGTTTAAGGAGAGCTGTAATATGTGGGTTTCTTTCTTTGCAAGAATGTGAACACAGTGTCTCTCTCTGCAATGACAATGTGAATGCATACTGTACGTTATAAGATAAACTTGAATTCTTCCATTTCTGCATCTTTGTCTTTTCCATGCTAATAGAATCCTTAAATAGATGCCACTGTATGAAGCTGTGCTCTGATTTCTTTCTTTTTTTTTGTGATTTCCATGTGATAGGTACAGAGCTCATAAGCAACACTATGTCCAGTTTTAAAAACAAAGTCAGTGCACAGAAAGCTGTTTGTTCACAGCGAATCAGGAATGAAATATGGAAAAAATGAGCTTTTCATTTTATTCAGCTTCTTATACGTTATATCAACAAAGTGAGAGCCAAGTTACTTTGATAGAAAACATCAACATTCACATGAAACCATTTGGGGAAAATAAGAGTCTATTTTTGCTTTTATCCATAAGGAAGCTGAAAAGATAAGACTGCTTAAAGAGTGGATTTGTTAAGTGATTGTGAACAAAAATATCATTGGACCTCACATGGATTTGCAGAAAAGTTTTAACTGGACGTATGATATAACTTGTATAGAGTTGCATGTGAATTGTGTTAGTCACTGTTTTACATTGTATTGTTCTGCAGTGCACAAATAGGACTACTGAACATAGAAGTGTTACATTTCATTAAACTTAAAATCTTGTTGCAGTATGTAGTTCCCCACTTTTTGTGCCAAAAGCATCCGTACATTCCATAATTTGTTCTAATAGAGGTTTGCACTTTGGGGTTTTTTTTGGTTGGTTTTGGTTTTTGAGGGGTTTTTTTTGACTCTTGCAGTTTCAACACTATATATCCCCATCACGAAGGAATAAAGTGTCAGTTGTACTGTGGACTGTGTAGTTTTTGACTCTTGTTTTCAAATTGAGAGTGTATGCATTTAATACTGTTTCATGCCTTCTTTTTATTTGGAAGCTTTTTATATTCCTAGAAATAAAGCCAATTATAGACACTCGTGCTGAAATCTTTCAGCCTATTAGAAGAAATCTTGAGTCTTCAAAAACAAATCATTATTTTAGACAGCACTTTTAAGAATAATAACATAGAGAGGGGATATTGCCTGTGTGTTCTAGGTACAATCATTATGTCTAAATCTTATTATTGTCCAAGGTAACTGAACAGATGTTGCTGTGGTGTAGTATTTTCTTCTCCGTACTTCCTGTATTTACTGTAAGTTACAGAAGATGAAACTACAAAGATTTAGTAGCATGACTTATAGTCAAATAATTCACATAGCTCTTCTGTCTTTTCTCTCCCAGGATGTCAGGAGAGGTGACATTACAGACATTGCTTTGTGGTAACATGACAGATGGTTGCATGTTTTATATCTAAATACTACTTGTTGTGGGATACAAATAGCGCATGCGGGACTAATCTCTGCTTGTACCCTTGTGCTCTAATATCATTAAGTTATGATACCAGGATTAATGATCTCGGGAGACAATGCGGTTACTCCAGGCTGTGTGGACATGTGTGGTAAGTGCTCATGGGCCTTCAGTGCCACCTTGTGGCAATCAAAGAGTCACCTGTTCAAGGCCTTAACAAAACATAAAATAACTAACTACTGGAGCTAAAAGTATTACACCACTTCCAAACCGTACAGCTTTGCTAGTAATAGAAGTTTAAACAAACTGAAGTCTATTCCTTTTCTTGCTGGAGAAGCAGGGACAAGGAAAGGTTTCATTAGGGCTGATCTAAATAACAGCCTTTGTACTAAATACACTGCTTGAAAGTATGATTTTTATGCTAATGCATTTAAGTCATTGCTACATCTCATATGGATACATGTAGTTTGGTGCTATCAATATAGTAAACTACTGCATTTACATGCATCTTTGTGTACCCATTATCATCTGAAGGAGACAGTTGGTATCAAATTTACTTGAATTTGCTTCTAAATAGTAATAACTGAAAATAACAAGCTATACCGGTCACTCCCACTTGCCACATTAAGAAGGTCCTCACAGATTATCAAAACCTTCAAAAGCAAAGAATAATCATCATTAAAAAGAGTGCCCTTTGCAAAATGTATCTGTAGACTATTATTACTTTATCAAGTAGAGACTTTTGCATTTGGGTGTATGAATTTACTCTCCACTGTAAGTATATCCTGATGAAAAAGCATCATTCACCATCTCCTGCTGCATCATAAAGTCCAGATATTCTGATGCTCTCAACAACCTCACCCCCCAAAATTCAAGAGCTGTAGGTTGATCGCTGAGGGTTTGTAGTTGAAAGCTTGCCATGGGTAGCTGCAGATAGCTGTTCAGTTGGGGCAAGACCCTTGGTCTGGGTCTGTAACTGAACCAAACTCTCCTTCCTTTCTCTCTGCCTGGCAGCTCTCTTCCTTCTCCATTAGGGAACTGTGGATCTAGAGCCCTGCTTCTGTCACAGGGGTCCTGACAGCTCCCAAAAGGGATTGTCCTGAGTACGGACGGGGAGGTAGAATGGGATGGGAACATATGAAATCCCCAGGTAGTCCCCAGTAGTGCTCTGCAGTGAGGATGGGCTGCCTGGAGAGCGGTTGATCAATGAGGGCAGAGGGGGGAAGAAAACCTGAAGCCTGTCACAGCTCCAAAAAGCCGAGCGACCTCTTCTCATAAACTGTGACAGCGTTACAACATTTTCAAGGATGAATACTGTGAAATTTGAACAGCTCTGGGTTGTAAGCAGTTCCCAAAACTTACTTGGAAACTTACTCTAGAAATTTATTCTGTATGGACATCATGTATGTACATATTAAAAAAAAAAAAAAACAAACAAACAACAATGCAATGTCCAGAATCTTCAGAGCTCCCTTGGAAGAAATGGTCTCTAACTTGCTCTTCATGGAGGCTCAGTTCTTAATATTGAACTGATGTTAACCTCCTGAAATGAGTTTCATGCTGAGAGTAGTCTTCTTCCAGCTGCCTGGACCTTTAATCCTGTTAGGGCTTATTGGTATTAAGTCTGATAAAATCTATTCTTGTATTCTCTAATTACATGCATTTTTCCTGATGGCTGAAGTGAATTCATTTCAGTTTCTCATACATGGCTCAGGAATCCAGAAGCTAACCTCCCGACATTGCGTGGCTTTGAACAAGGTTGTTAACAAATGCTCTAAATCCAGAATGCACTATAGCTATTTTCATCAGCAGTACTGCACAGAGCCAGCACAGTCTACAATATAATTTTCCTTGAAAAAGAGGAGCAGAAAGGTATTTGGTTTAAGGAACAAGGATGGGAGTCAGGGGCTAGAAAGATGCCTGGCTGTATTTCAGAAGTGCCACAACCAGCTCGTGGGAAGCATCAGCAAATCTGAAACCTTTCCATGTATTTGGGTGCTAGTACAGATTAGAATCACAAGTATGCATTTGGACTTGTAAAAAAATAGCCTGCCCTGCAACCCTCTGAGCAGGAGAATGGGAGGTAAATACTAATTTACTTTGTATTTCAGATGTTTAATCCAGAGGTACACAGACAGCTCAGAGAAATTAAAATGCAGAGTCTTCTTGAAGCGAGAATAACACCACTGGAGGATTTGGGCTGTGAGCAGAGGAGTGCTGCCAAATTAGCAGTGATCAGGTCTGCGGGGCTGGAGGACAAGGGTGGGTCTGAGGGAGTTTTCAGTGAGCAGCAGTGTCCTGCACAGAGGTAGGGAACAGAGCTGGTTGTTTTCTGACAACCAGTTTGGGGACTGGCTGTGGTTTTAACACACAACTCTACAGAAATCAGCCCTGTCACTGGGTAAGAATGGTGACTAGTCCTTTATTTTCCAAGTGTTTTGGGCAGGACCTTTGCTATCCAATGTGTTTATTGAAAAGCTGGGAAGGATAGCACTGCAAGATAGTTGTACTTCAGACATCAACTGCAATGGTATCTATTAGCCAGGCATATGAGGGAAAAGGACTTTGCCAAATACCTTAAAACTGGTAGTTTTTGCTTGACAGCAAAACTCAGTATTAATTGCTTCTCTTATACGTTTTCATGTTTAACTGCTGAAGTTTTCATAGAATGGTAGGGGTTGGAAGGGACCTCTGCAGATCAGCGAGTCCAACGCCCCTGCCAGAGCAGCAACACCCAGGGCAGGCCACACAGGAACAGATCCGGGGGCGGGGATCTTGAAAGTCTCCAGAGGAGACTCTACAGCCTCTGTGGGCAGCCTGTTCCAGGCTCTGTCACTCTCACAGGGAAGAACTTCTTCCTCACATTGAGGTGGAACTCTGTGTTTCACCTTGCTGCCCTTACCTCTCATCCTATCCCAGGGCACCACTGAAAAGAGACTGGCCCCTTCTCCTTGCCACCCACCCTGCAGATATTTGTGAACATTCATAAGCTCCCCTCCCAGGCTTCTCTTCTCCAGGCTAAACAGCCCCAGGGCTCTCAGCCTTTCCTCACAAGAGAGATGCTCTAAAAAGGAGCTCCAAAAATTATTTCAAAGCCAATTCCTACTCTCTTATTTTGCAGATCTCAGGAGGAGTTTGAGAGTTCTTACATTTAAACTAACCATTACTCTTTCAGTCACAAGGTCACAAAATTCTTGTTCTTGGGCTTTTTTCTAAGTTAGTACCTTTGAAACTCAATAATTAGTTTGCCCAAAAAAGAGGTTTAAGTGTGACATTTAACTCTTCATTTTCATACTGGTTTTCACTGCACTGTTGCAGACCACCATGACTAAAATGGCATTTTTTCAAATAACTTTTTTCCCTGTGATCCATAAATATAAGAGGTGGAACTTCCTATGTTCTAGCTTATACCCATTATCCCTTGTCCTATCCCAGGACACCAATGAAAAGAGACTGGCCCCTTCTACTTGAGACCCACCCCTCAGGTAGTTATAGACGTTCATAAGATCCCCTTGCAGCCTTCTCTTCTCTAGGATAAACAGCCCCAGGTCTCTCAGCCTTTCTTCATAGCAGAGATGTTCAAATCCCTTAGTCATCCTCATAGCCTCTGCTGGACTCTCTCCAGTAGATCCCCGTCTCTCTTGAACTGGGCAGCCCAAAACTGGATACAGCATTCCAGGTGTGGTCTCACCAGGGCAGCGTAGAGGGGAACCTCCCTAGACCTGCTGGACACTGTTCTTAATGCACCGCGGGACGCCATTGGCCCTCTTGGCCACAAGGGCACGTCACTGTTCCACGAAGAGCTTCCTCTCCACTAGGAAGTTTTGCAGACTGCAGCAACAGCCTGAGTTTTACCAATGACAGATGCAAAAACACCGATCAGTTAAGTTTCGCCTTCCATCCTGCGTGTAAGAGCGAGCTCCGGCGCCGGGCCAGAGCGGCAGCCGCGGCTCCTCCGGCGGCCGAGCCTGAGCGCGGGGCTGCTCGCCCTTGGGAGGGGTGAGAGGGCCGGCTGCTCCGGTGCCTGCGGCTCGGCCCGCCCGCAGACCGGCAGCCGCCCTGGCAGGCAGCCCTTCGCAGCGCCGGGGTTGGGAAAAGCGTCGGCGCCCGGAACCTGTTGCAACCAGCCCGCGCCGTGTCCCCCCAGCCGGGGGAACGCTTGCACTGGGTGCTCTTCGAGGGCTCTCCCAACCCCAACGATTCCGTGACTGGCACCCCGAGAGCGGCACCGCACCCGGCTCATCGCTTCCAAGCACCTGCTTTCACGACAAGGGGTTAAAACGGCTACGGCCGGTGCCGGGCGGGATTCACCCCGCCGAGGGAACCGCTCCCGGCGCCTCTGCATGAGGCGGGAGCCCCGCCGCCAAGCTGGGCGGTTCCTGGCGGGCCCGGCCCGCAAGAGGCGAAGCCCTTGCCCGTGGCGGCTCCCGGCCGGAGGCGACCCCGCTCCGCTGGGGCTGCCGGCGCAGCGGGCCCGGGACGGTGCGGCCCCTGAGCACGCGCTGCGGGGCGGGGCTTCCGTAAGGGGCGGGGTGCCGTCCCTGAGCGCCCATTGGCTGGAGCGCGGGGCGGGGCCGGGAGCGCGGGGGCGGGGCCCGGGGCGGGAGCGGTTCCCTGAGCTGGTTTCCGCAGCGGCGGCGGCGGGGGGAGTTGCTGCTATGGAAGGCCCGGGCGCGGGGCTGGGGGCTGTCAGGCGGCTGCTAACGGAGGACGAGATGGCCGAGGTGAAGAAGGAGGTAAGCTAGGGACTGGCGTGCCCGGGGCGCGGAGCGGCAGGGTGAGGCGGGGGCCTGCGTGCGGGGGGTAAGCGGAAGCCCCGGCGGAGTGGGCGTCCGAGCCGGGAGGCCGGTGCGGAGGCGGGAGGGCTGCTGGGCCGGGTCGGGCCGGGCCCCTGCCGCGCCGCTCGGAATTCCCCGCCGCCTTCCGGGCCGGTCACGTGTGGCAGCGTGGGGGCGGCCGGGCTGGGCCCGGCCCTGGCGCGTCCCGCCCGGAACTGCCCGGCAGCGGCAGCCCCGTGCCTCGGGCCCCCGGGGCACTTCTCGGTGTGAGGCTGCTGGTGACTTGCAGAAACTTAGCCCTGGGGCCGGCTGCTCGTCTGAAGCGTCCTTTTGCTGTTGTTCCCCTCAGCGGGCCGCTCCTCTGCCGCCTCTGGGGGCCGTAGCCGCCAAGGGTGGGTTTACGTGGTGTCCGTACGTACCCCGCTGAGGCACCGCGGACAGAGTAGAAGTGAGGAGTAATTAATACGGTGTCCAAAGGTTACCTGCAAATGTGTACCCTTCTCTTAGTGTTAATAAGATTCTTTCTTATAGAACATGAACATTTGGATTAAATACTGATTTTTAAATTTTTTTTTTTCCAAGGCGTTTTGTTCTATAGCTTCCTGATTTCTTTCCTCCTCCTGTTTGTTCACTGATGTCTGGTTACCTGAGAGGTCTCCATCCTGATTCAGACTGTGATTACTTACTTTGCTAAAGTGGGAAGCAAGTAATGTGCTAACCAATCTCAACAAGTGTTTATCAATTATTTATTCACCATCTCTGAATTTGCTTGTAACGTACAGTGTCTTATGTTTGACTTCAAAATTAAAAAAAAAAAAGTCTCTTTAAAGTACAATAAAGAATATTTGGAGTTTGCTTTTTGGTTTATTGCAAGCTTCATGTGTACATAACTTTCTTTTAAATGCTTTGTCATAGTCATGTGAGGCATGTTTTTCAAGTTATCGCTTGTTTCTGTGAAACCACCAGGTAATACTGCAGTACACCCAAAACCAAAAAAATTACTTAGCTTTGTATGTGTAACATGATGTGTGTCTGACACTGACTGAATTCACAGCCGCATATCACAGAAGTGCATCTGTGGTGCTTCAACCCTTAATCTTAAAGGGTCTCCCCTAGTAACTGGAGGACTGGAAGGAAACCTAATGTGTAGAAAGAAATATCATTCATTTTATCATCAAAATACAATCCAATAAATCTGACTTTAGATCTACTTCTCTCAGATTTTAAATGCGGCAGCTTCACGGTACAAAGTGCTGGTTCAGTGTAAACTCACTTAGCTGCTTCAGAGCTGTTCAGATAACAGAAGTGCTGCATTACCAGAACTTCTGCATATGTTTTTATATCTATATACACATGTGTGTGTGTATTTCTCAGCATACCTGAGAGATCTAACTTGCAAGGATAATTTTTAGGTAGGCTTGTCTTGAGGAGGAATGGTAAAGATTGGAATGTTATGTTCAAAAGCTGGGAAGGAGGCAGTGAGCCATACAAAATCAGTACAGAGCAAAGTATTTTGAAAGCTTTTGTTCTGATGTCTGCTCCTTCTGTCCCTCATAAACTGTTAGCCCATGAGGACAGTGCAGAGGGGAAATCAGAATTGATACACTGCACACAGTGAAAGACTCATTACAGGAAGATGTTAATCAAAACGCTGTAGTCTTTCTATTCAGTAACAGCTCATTCTGTTCTTTTAATGTTGAAACATTGACTGATTTATCTTTCAGAGTTTGTTGATTGGTCCTTCTGGTAGTAGGATGAGATTTCCCTTGAGAACTGAAGACCTACTACGTTCATAGCCATTCAGGCATGGGCTTGTTGCAAGTGGACACTTGGAGATGTGTTCCAGAGCCACCTTAACTGATACAAGCTGAACTGTTGCACTGTTCTGCATTAATCATATAGTTGTTATGCCACCACTAATGCCAACATGCCTGCACATTAAACTGGATCAGGTAGTTAATTTGGTTGTGGAAAGAGGGAAAAGAACCCCAACAATTCGGTTTCCTAACTGGATCTTTTCATCCACCAGTACAAGGGAGAGGACAGAAACACGCAGCTGCCATGCAGGGAGAGCATGTTCCTTGCACTTAAGTTGGCCACCATGGAGCTGCATCCTTCTTGTTTTGGTTTTACATTTTAGTCAATCTAGTGGTGATAGTCTGCTGCCAAAAGTCTTCCTTTATCTTCCACGCATGTTTATCTGATGCTTTCTTCAACAACCGTGTAACAACGGGCTGTTTATTGATAGCTTAGTATTTGTTAGAGACTGAAGAGCAACTAGAAGAACACCTTTATCCTCTGTGGAGCACTCCAGGAAGCTTTTTCTTTAAGAGATATTGGTGCTTTCCCTAGGACCAGTATGCCAGACAGAACTTTGCTATTTGAAATAATGTGTCTTAAAGTATGTCTTTCTGTCTAGCCTTTCATCCTCTTATATTTACTGAGCTAGTAAGAGGCTGTAAGGCAAACCGTCATTTTTAAATGCTGCTATTAGAGAATCTATTCTCAAAAAACAGAGGATATTTGAAAACTTTCTTTAGGAAAGAAGTTTTGTTTATTTCCATCTCTTCACGTGTTTTGTATATAAAGGTGGTTTTCCTTCTGGCTCTCAAAGATTTTCTTTTTTTTTTTTTTTATGAAATGAACTTTGGAGGGTTGGGTTTTTCATATCAGTAATATTCAGCTAGTGGATACTTGACCTCTCATGCAACTCTGCACCATGAAAAATGAAGGCAGAGGAAACTGCCAGTTTTGTAGTATTGCATAAAATCAGAGCTTGTTTTTCAAGCAGAGAGATGTCATTTGTGACTCATCTTCAGAGAGTAGTAGATACTGAAACCAGAGAGCTGTGAACACATGCATTATTTCTGTTCAATTCAGTGTGGATGTCAAGCAGGCTTGTTAATGTACAGCCTGAAATAAAATTGTTTACCGTTTATATGTTGGCGATGTTTGTGCTTGTGCATACCCTCTGAACAAGGTGGAGGAAGACTGTTTTCTGTTTTGGTAACTGTAAAAATGACTTGGTTGGTATAGGAGAGGACACTTGATCTTCCAAGGAGGAAATTAAAGTGGTGACATAGCAGTCTTACGTTCTGACATGGCTCCTATAAAATTACCCCTGAAAAAAATTGGTAGCCAGGTTAGAATTGCCTGTGGTTACTAAAAACAGCATGTTTCCTCAGGAAGAAGGTCTCTAAGGATGTGATCTGATACAAGGTGTTACTGTTCCTGAAGATGCAAAGTGGCCCTGCTGCTAAAGTGCTCAAGACAGATGTCTCTGCTTCATCATGCCCCGTGTTAACTGGCTGCATATTAGGGTCTGTAGGCAGTGGTTGGAATCCCCTCCCACTGGCAGATTGTTCCGCCGTTTGGTTTTTGCTGGTTACAGAGAAGACTTGAACAACCAGTTTACACTTTGAAGGTGTGCTGCAGAGGGTAGAGTCGTACTGCTTTTGCCACTGTCATCAGAGTTGCACTAACTCAGTGGCCTGTGCAGCATGTTGGAGGTGTGCAAGTTGCCTTATATAAATATAAAGTTCGATATAAAGTCTTACACCAAAATAAGGCGGTTGATGAAGAAAGCAAGCAGGCAGTAAAGTTGTTTTGAGTAGGTACATCTGTGGATGTAAGTGCATGTATTTTGGATGCCAGTAAAATCTGTTCAATTTGTAAATAATGGTGTTTATTTAACAAAGTTTTTAAGCAGTTTTTAAGCACACTGTTGCTCTGAGACTCCCTTTACTCAACATACAGGAAATATCAGTAGCCCCAGTACTCTGGAACTGTGCCTTGTGGATACAAATAATATGGAAATGTGGTGATGGGTCAGTGAGGATGAGTGTGTCTGTAGGCAAAGCAAGTAGGTGCTGTTGTGTTTTCTTGGTACAAATTCATTTTTTACTTGGTGACTTCTGAAATGTGATAACCACAGACTTGATGCAATTAACATTTTCAGTAAGTGTTCACCTTATTACTTCACACGGATTAAAACTCCTGAATTCACTCAAAGAAAACTAATGAAAGGGATAACTACATTAGATAACTTAAAAGAAAAAAAAAAACCAAACAAACCACAACCAAATAAATATATATATTTATTATTTCTTACACTGAGAAAAATCTGCTAGGTATCATGGTGTCAGTTTTAAAATCGTGTTGTTAATCTATATCAAAATCTTACAGGTTTCAAATGCAGGCTTCTGAATAAATGGAGAGCTTGGCTAATACTAGTTTGTTTTGTTTTTCAGGCTTTAGAAAGGATGCGTCCTTACCTGTGTGACAAAATCATAGCTGAGAGACACTTTGATTACCTGCGTTCAAAGAAAATTCTCACTAGGGAGGATGCAGAAGAAATTTCTTCTCGATCTTCCAGTAGGAAAAGAACTGGAAAGTTATTGGACTATTTAGCAGAAAACCCAAAGGGACTAGATGTTTTGGTTGAATCTATCAGACGAGAGAAAACACAAAACTTCCTGTTACAAAAGATAACTGATGTAGTGTTGAAAGTCAAAAATGAAAAACTTGAAGCTCTCAAAGGTGAGAACTTTATAATCACGTTTTGTAAGACACAAGTTTTATTTTGTGGATCTGCAAAATTATACTCCAACAATTCTTTAAATCATATTTCTTAGTACAGGTTTTGCTTTTATGTTTGGGTTTTTGTTGTTTTTTGGTTTGTTGTTTTTGCTTCCACTAGTGTTTGGGGCACCATTCTTGGAAATATCACCTGTTTGGGTTTAAGATCCTGGTGCATGTATCCTGGCTTTGCCTTTTTATTATCTGAACACATCTAAATAACAAATTTTAAAAAAAACCAAAAAACACATACACACAAAAACACAACAACAATGAAAAAAAACAACAACAAAAAAAACCAACAACAAAACACCCTATCATGTGTTATGATGGATAAGTCTGTCTTCATGTTTCAGCTTTGCTTCTATGAGTTTCCAGTTTCTCTTGAAGCTATTTACTGCAGCAGCAGGGTGCTGTGTTTTTGGTAAACTTTGCACCTGAGCAGAAGATAAGCCGGCAAACGCAACCTGAGAGGACTTCCCCTGTATGCCTTCAACAACAAAACTTAAAAATTAGACACTGTAACTGTATGCATGTGCTGTTTCATACAGGCAGAGAGATTTTGTTGACACACAAAGCCAGGAGTGACTATACATACTCATATTTTAAGGCAGATAAAGAAAAGTGTAAGCCTTCTAAACCAAAAACTTTTCTTCCCCTTCTACACCGTTAAAAGGATAAATAAATAAGAAGTGCTTTTTAACACCAGAGAGAAAAGACATGGATTTTTCTGTGGCTTCAGGTAAAACAGCCTTCAAATGCAGTCCGTTTGGGTGTAAAAACATGGAGGTGAAGCTTTTAAAAGTTTGAAGAGCACAGCTATCAAAAGATGGGTCAAAGTACTAAAGTGAACTTCCTAAAGCAGAGCTTAACTTATGGTGCTTCTTTGACAAATAGTAGCAGATATGGAGAAATCATTCACATCAGCCCAGATAACCCGCGTGTATTTTTAATTTGTCATGAATCTTGGGATGTCCCAGGTGAGATGACGAGGTTAGTTTGTTAAAAAAACAGACAACTGATCTTTGACAGTCTTACTGATACTAATTCAGAGCACAGTTTTAAGAGTGTATCATGTTGTAATTTAATCTAGTCTCTGATTTTTGGTTTGTTTTTTTTGGTCTTAGGTCTAAGCTGCAGCACCTGTATGACCTCATTGTATGGAGGAACAAATAATCTTTCTAGATCATATTCTGATGATTCTAATTTTCTTGATAAAAGACAAGACAAAGAATCTACCCAGATACATCATCCAGAAGAAGATTATAGCACCGCTGCATTTGTGTCCGCTGTTTCTCTTCATTCAATGAATTTGCCAGTTGCAGAGATGGGAAATGCAGAGAGTGCTGTTTTCTCAGACACCCTTCCAGGGCCTGGAGACCCTGGTGCACCCCCTCTCCCCCCAGAGCTCCAGTCAGAGCAGCAGGAACCATGCACAAGCTCCAGTGACAATTGCTTTCTGCCCTTAAGATCACGTTCTCTTCAACCACAGTGAACACAACTGACTTTGTCTGTTCATCCAAATGGTACTGAAACTGTGTGATGTCTTACAAAGGTTAGAAAAACATTCCCAAGCTGTTAAGCAGCAAAAATCAGAGGAAACAATCTATGCTATTTACTGTTTTAAAGGAGTAATGTTTTTGGGTTTTTGTTGTTTTTATTTTTTTTCTTTTTGTAATTGGGTGACTGTGGAGCTGCTTGATTTTGTTTGTTTGTTTGTTTTGTTGGTTTTGGTGGGGCTTTTTGTTTCTTTAGGAAATTTGTTTCAAAAAATCATGGTATTATACCAGCAAGTACTGTCTTTTAAACCAGTCTATTTAAGATTTCACATTTAGCTGCAGTTGCAGAACACGTGTGTTGTGTTTTGTTTTCCTTCCTACAGAAACTAACAAATCTGCTTTTCTCAATGTAATGGGTGAACTGAGGAAGATAGTTAGGAAAAGTAATGAGTATTGAAAAAAGCTCTTAGTTCAGAAAATTCTAAGCTTGCCAAAACACTTTAACTCATTTACCAAATTAAATGTTTCTCTGTAGGGTAAATTCTGTCCTCTTACGTATGTCTGTGCAGCTTCATTTGCAAAAACAAGCAAAGAAAAAATGAACATCTGGCCGAATTTTTAGATGTGCTTATTTACAATAAGTCTCTTAATTATTTAAACTTTGTCCTATGAGTAAATCAAAAGGCACTTGGTATTGCAGTGATTTGAATTAGCAAATATCCTTCCACAAGTCTTGGAATATTTTTCTTGTATATTTAACAGTTAGAGATTTCTGGTTTGAGATGCACTTTAAATATGAACTCTCATTAGTACTGGAAAAGGAATGTAAACTGCTGTAACGGTGTCATGGGGGCTGCAGGAAAACGTTACTGTGTAATGCTATTAGGGAACAAAGCTTGTATGTCTTGTCCCAGGAGGTAAGTAGAGGAGGAGTCTTGTAGCAAGAAAGTATCCATACCTGAAGGACTTTTGGAACTGCTGCACTTCAGACACCTAGTCTTCAAAGCAGATAGACAGATTTACATTTCGAATCGCTTGGAGTCAAACACAGCTTAAACTATTTCAACATGGGAAGGTTCTCATTTCTTCACCCAATGCAACACGCTGTATTCCTCTCGCACTCCTTGAGTTGTAATCTACTTTTTAAGAAGTTGGCCTATAATCACTTCAAAATTACTAGGCAAGGGCAAACTCTTACTTGGAAATGTGTACAGTTGTGTTCTGCAGTACTACACTTTAAAGTAACGGGATTTTTTCATTATATCACCGGGAAGGTTTGTATTTAAGGCTTTAAATTATTTTTTGCTCTCAGACAGTGCTATAGCTGCGTAATTCCATTCCAATTCAAACCCAGGTACTATTTCTAAGTGGTGGTCTCCTTTTGTGGAGACAGGCCATTTGCAGGGTCTCAATATAGTTTCTATTTTTTTTCCCTTTTTTACTGTGGTTTTGTACGTAGGTTAAATTAAACTGCTCTGTTCAACTACACTCTCTACTCAGCATAATGACTAGCTTACATTCACTAAAGGTGTGGGCTTCTGTTTAGTGTTTATAAAAATCCTTGTTTTTCTTATATACATCTAAGGTCACTGTCTGCCATGACAGTGAAAATGCTTTTCAACCAAACTACTTGGTTCAGAAAGCCTTCTGGAAGTTAAATGCCTAAATATGTGAGCAAAATTTTGCTCCCTACCATAAAACTAAGGGTGGTTTTCACAGAATCACAGAAGGTTAGGGCTTGGAAGGGACTTTGAAAGATCATTAAGTCTAATCCCCCTGCCAGAGCAGGATCACGTAGATTAGGTCACAAAGAAACAGATCCAGGTGGGTTTGGAATGTCTCCAAAGGAGACTCCACAGCCTCCATGGGCAGCCTGTTCCAGGCACTGTCACCCTCACTGAAAAAGTTTCTCCTTGCCTTTACATGGACCCTCCTCTGTGCCAGTCTGCACCCATTGCCTCTTGTCCTATTGTTGGATGTCACTGAGCAGAGCCTGGCTCCATCCTCCTGACACTCACCCTTTATGTATTTATAAACGTTAATGAGGTCACCCCTCAATCTCCTCCAAGCTAAAGAGACCCAGCTCCCTCAGCCTTTCCTCAGAAGGCAGATGTTCCACTCCGTCATTTTTGTGTCTCTGCACTGGACTCTTAAATCCCTCTCTTCTATGAACTTGAACTGTAGTTGAGCACACTCAAGATGTCTGAGAACTGATTTGGCAAAGTGCCCACTGTAACCACTTCAAGAGCTGTGCTTAAGTTTGGGTTGCTTCTTGGATTCATGTAAACGGAGGAGAGCGAGCAAGCTTGGCCTCTGCTGACTGAAGAGCAGCTCAGGAGGAAGAGTGCCTTCCAGGTCTAAGCGGGAGATGAGCTGCCTGCCACGCCAGGGCCTCTGCAGCTGAGGCTTTACATGAATGTATTCTCTCACTGAATGTTTATAATACGGGGTTTTTAAAAATAAAATGATCTTTTTATCACAACTCTTGGAATAAATTCTTTTTGTAGAATTGCTTGTTTTCCTGTGTGCCTCTCATTAACGACGTACAGGTTGTAGGAGGAGTTCATGGCAGTATCTGGATGTGTGGTTTTGGTTTTGTGTGTGCGGGTGGCTTTTGTTCTCGTTTTCTCACAGCGCTTTGTCTTTGGTGGAAAGACTGAGTCAGTGTGAAACACCTGTGCCTGCAGGACTGTGCTCAGAAGTGTATAGGAGCAGCATATATGGAAAAAATGCAGATGAAAAGAAGACCTCAACTGCTTAACTAGACTTTCTGTAGTCCATGACTAGTATTGCTACCTCCATTCTTGCCTTTCTCACATTATTTGATTGCCCTGCAGTTTAAAGGTATGAGAAGTGCTGCTTCCAGCCATGCATATATTGACTTCATTCTTAAATGAACCTTTTTTTTCCCTTTTTCAATAGTGGGGGGGTGGGTGGACAAAACCTTTTGAGTGCTGAGAAACATGACTACAAAGGATTTGCAAACTTTGCAGGGCCCTTGTCGGCTCACTTCAAAGATTGTTTTCACCATACTTCGTAAAGTTTCTTTCCAAATGGTTATGATAGTATTGATCATGAGAGATCACCCACTTTAGTAACTTTGCAATAAAGGAATTGACCCCGTCATAGCCAAAGCCCCCTCCTTAGGCGGTGTGCTGCTTCCTTGGTAGTCTAAGGAACCTGAGCAGCAGCGCTCTTAGGTATTAGAGCTGGGGCAAAAAGGATAACGCGGGCTGTGTTGAGAACGGGCTGGTGCCGTCCTGCTTCGGGACGGGCGTGAGCTGTTATGGGATAGGTCGTGCTCAAAGCTTGCTCTGCCCCGGCTTAGCCAATGCTCGAACATAGAACGTGTTTTCTCTCTACTTAGCCCTGCAGGTGTAGAAAAGGAGAACCGGCGTTTCGCGTCTGAGCTCTGTCCGTGGTCACTCGGAGGGGAAAGGCCCCGCGGGCCGGGCCGAGCCCTGTGCGCGGCAGAGAGCTCGGCCCGGCTTTCTGCACCTCCCGCTTCGGCCGCATCCCCTCGGGCGCGCAGCACCCGGCACCCCACGGCCACGGACACACCGGCGGGCCTCGCCTCCGAGGGCGGCGCGGAGCCCGGGCCCCGGTGGGGAGGCGGTAGCAAAGCCCCCGGCCGCGGGGCTCAGGGGCCCGTGGCTGCCGGGCCGGAACCCTCGGCGCGGATTCGGTTTCCGTGCGGGCGGTGCGGCGGCGGCAGGCCCCGCCATGGCGGCGGAAGGAGAGGACCCGCTGGGCTATTTCGCGGCCTACGGCAGCTCCAGCTCCGACTCGGAGGCCGAGGAGCCCCAGCCCGACGAGCAAGAGGCTGGGGGTGGCGCGGCGGCGGGGGGCAGCCCGGGGCGGCGGCCGCGGTTGCCGTCGCCCGACGAGCTCTTCCGTAGGGTGTCGCAGCCGCCCGCCTTCCTCTACAACCCGCTCAACAAGCAGATCGACTGGGAGAGCCGCGTCCTGCGGGCGCCAGAAGAGGTGGGGGTGCTGGGGGAACCCGGGGCGGGGGCAGCCCGGGGTAGATCGGTGGGACCCGGGGAGGTGCCGATGGGTCCCGGGGGCAGCCCGAGGGGGGTGCCGGTGGCACACGGGGGGGGCGACCCGGAGGGTGCCGGGGGCAGCCGGGAGGAGGTCCGTGCCACCTCGCTGCCACCAAGGCTCAGTGTGATGGTTGCCCTGCTCTCTCTTGCAGCCCCCCAGAGAGTTTAAGATATGGAAGACCAATGCAGTACCCCCCCCAGAGACCTACAGCCCTCCCGAGAAGAAGCCCCCTCCACCCCCTGCCCTCGACATGGCCATAAAGTGGTCCAACATCTACGAGGACAACGGCGACGATGCGCCACAGCAGACCAGCAAAGCCAAGTTTCTGCCCGATGAGGAGCAGGAGTCCCTAGAATCTGGTGAGGTCCTGGTGTAAGGCACCTGTGCTTTGCACAGATGCGTGCGTGTCAAACTCGTGCGCCAGATTGGGTGGGTGGATGGATTCTGACAGTGGTCTGGGACTGGGGCCATCCCTGCCCAGAACCCAGAGAAGTGCTGCTGGCCTCATCTGCAGCCACAGTCGCTGGCTACAGGGATGTCTGGTTTTCCTAGACTTAACTGAGACTCTCTAGCAATCTTCTCTGACCCCCTTCTGTTGTCATTGACCGAAGCACTGAATGATTAAAGAGTCTGTAGATCTGTAGTTAATGAAACTAACGGCTTCAGTCATGGTAAGAAAGAAGTACGAGAGCTTCTTTAAGTGCTGCTGTTATGCCCCTAGGTGTAGATGTAGGTCAGTTTATTTTTATAATGTTTGCAAAACTTGGAGGCCAACAGGGGAATTAAATAGACGACTGAAGAAAATATTTACTATTTGTGAACACGGGGAATTGTATGAATGTTTACAAATATCTGCAAGGTGGGTGTCAAGCAGAAGGGGCCAGTCTCTTTTCAGTGGTGCTCTGGGATAGGACAAAAGGTAACGGTCATAAGCCGGAACCCAGAAAGTTCCACCTCAACATGAAGAAAAACTTCTTTACTGTGAGGGTGACAGAGGCTGGAAGAGGCTGCCCAGAGAGGTTGCAGAGTCTCCTTCTCTGGAGACTTTCAAGACCCCCCCTCCTGGATCTGTTCCTGTGTGGCCTGCCCAGGGTGATCCTGCTCTGGCAGGGGGTTGGAATTGATCTCCAGAGGTCCCTTCCAATCCCTACCATTCAATGATTTTATCCTTTTAACTTTTAATCATTTTACTAGCTCTAATGGTAATCTAGGACATAAAGAAATATTTGACACGAAGCATGAGTGTTTGGTTTGTTGTTTTTTTTCAATTGCTGCTGAAAGGGATTAGCCAGTAACAACCAGAAGAACAAAACCAGAAGAAGAATTTCTGGGCTTTCAGAGCACACAATAATGTTTTGTTTCATCAGTAAAGTTGTCATCAAACCTTTTAAAAGGAAGAGGTTTTTTGCTGTCTTGCTCATTTTTTATTTAGTATGTTCCTTCCCCAGTGGCATTTTTTCTGTCTCTGTCTTACTCTATTTCTTTGTTATGCTTTTGTTTTTTGTTTTTACCCCTCCGCACATCTTCATTAGTCGGCTTTCATCCAAAGACTAAGATAAAGTGTTCGTTGACCTTGGTGTTATTTCCCACTTCTGAAATGTGATTTTCTTGCTCTTTCTCTTACCTATTCAAATACTATAAATTTTTGTTGTTGTTTGGTTGTTTTGGGGTTTTTTTTTGGGGGGGTGGGGTTTTTTTTTTGTGGGTTTTTTTTTTTTTTTGTTTTTTTTTTTTTGGGGGGTGGGGTTTTTTTTTGTGGGTTTTTTTTTTGTTTTGTTTTGGTTTTAGAACAGGTATTGTGCAGTAGCAAAACAAGGTCTCTTCTTAGTTATCCTCAATTGTCTGCAGTAGTAACAAGTACTCATTCCCATTCTGCCCACATATAGCTCACATTCCAGATATGAGGATGTTGTCAGTTAATACTACTGTCTTTTTTTCCCCAGGCATCTCAGCTGTGGTTAAGCTAGTTGTTCGGAGATGAGAATGGGGTTTAAGACAAAGGTACTGGCTTTGCTGACTTTGATTAACTCTGTCTTTTATTTAAAGATGGTGAAAAAGATGATGAACCAGCTTCAGCTAAGAAACGTAAACTAGACTCTGGGGAGCAGACAAAGAAGAAGAAGTTGTAAGCATGACCTGCTGCATTTTAGCCGTAATGAGAATTTCAGTGAACTCAGATTCCTCTGCTGGAATGGGAAACAAATACATGTTTACTGCATTTCTCTCTCCTATTGGGTAGGGAATTTTATTTCTGTAATACGCTTGCCTTTTGGAAAGCACAAAATTAAATGGACGTTGTTGTGATAGAAACTCCTCTACAGAACAAAATCGAAACCTGTTTATTTAGAAGGAGGATTTTATAAGAGGGATCCATTCTGCTGGATGCTCTGGGTGTGCAGGTTACAGGGCTTCGTGGTGTTTTGTTTATCGAGGAAACCAGGTAACGTGAGCTTTTTCTGGACTGACTTTGCCATTGTGTCAGAACCTTTTATAAAGGAATATACTTATAGTAAAGATTCTTTAAGTACTGTCCTGTGATATGTTTGCATAATGTTGTTTTGAAATATATGTAAAGAGTGCAAATAGGTCACTGGAATAAAACTACATTTGAAAATATCTGCGGTATAAATAATGCATTGCATGCTTGGTGAATAGGAGGGATGAAGTCTGTACTGCATGCATTTCAGTGATGTATTTCTTATGACACAATGGATTCCTCAGGGTTTTGTTTGTAATAAATACACAACTGCAAACTCAAAAAAAAAAAAAGATAGACCTAAT
Source organism: Todiramphus chloris collaris (assembly GCA_025345505.1). Taxonomy (NCBI): domain Eukaryota; kingdom Metazoa; phylum Chordata; class Aves; order Coraciiformes; family Alcedinidae; genus Todiramphus; species Todiramphus chloris. The sequence continues at coordinate 18,212,160 of JANVCC010000034.1, forward strand.
AATGGAGTTTAATATTTGATAAGTTAGTTTTGATATTACGTCATCTGCATCAGTGAAACATGAGACTAACTGATGCAGGAAGAATTAAAGCATTTAACACATTCTTCCTAAATTGAAAATAGAATCTAGAGATTTATGTGGGGGGGGGAGGGATATGACAAAGCTGTGATAAGAGTCTTTATTACCAAATTGTATTTATTTCAGTACAGACAGTTGGCAATCTTCTCAAACTGCTGGTTAGTGTATGGTGCATCTGTGATATGTGTGGATTTTTGGGGTCTGCGTATGGAAAAGTACCAGCAAAATTGGGTTGGAAGGAAGGTTGCTCTAGGTTTATTTTCAAATAAAGCTTCTGTGCCTTAGGAAATCTGCAGTGAGATTAGGTTTACTAGCAGAAGTGTATGAAATTAAACTATTAATGTAAACATTCATAGTTTTTATTTTCCTTTTGCCTTGGACTAACTTTACTTTGGCAGAACAGATTCTGTATGCATATGTACTACTAGGAGAGTACTTTTTAAAGTGATTTTAAACTCTTTATAGAGTGTCAATATATAGAAAAACCTACTAATTTTTAGTGAGTATATGAAGATAGCAACAAGTTATCCAGTTCTAGCCTTGGCAGTGTGGAAATGCTTTCTCTGCATCCTTGCCTACCTGCAGATTCCATGACCATTCCTTGCATGTTTCATAGGCTGTCATGCCAAATCCATCATATATCCACCCCTTCTGTGCTGCCAGTCTGGAAATGATTGAAGCAATGGTACAGGTACACATCTGAGGGTTCCCCATGTCCCACAGGTCCAGTCATAGCAAGCTCCAAGATGAGGGACAGTGCCATAGGCAAAGGCAGATCTCTTTCAGTTTCTCAGGATACTCCATCTGGGGTTGCGATGGTTGGGCTAGAGCAGGGACGGGGAGCAGAGCAGAGCTGGCCTCTGAGTTGCAAGGGGACACCTCCCACACCCTGCTTGGTTCCAGCTGGGATAAAGACCCCTTCCCAGCAGTCAAATATGACTTCTTGTTGAAATGGAGCTTTTACCAGGTGGGCAGCCAGTGTATCATGACAATTCAGGAACTGTGGACATCTGCGTATTGTTGAGTTGGGAAACTAAATGCCAGTACTTTGCTTGTCTAGAATGCTGCTCTAAATTCTCCCTCATTCTAGTAATAGTGTGTGAAACTTCCACTAAAATTTATCATCTAATGCAGACTGGTTCTCTTGCAGGAATAGCTGTCTCCATGCAGGTAATGCAACTGTACATCATCCACTTGAGGATATGGATTGTCACAAGCTACTCAAGTAGCTGGTCTCTGGGTCCTGGTTGGTTGAGATCAAATGGTTTCTGTGAACTTTGCTTACAAAGAAATTAAGGATGTTTTCCTAGAAGTGCTGAATGTGAAGTCTCTGTATGCAAAGGCTCACTCTAATCTGTTTTCTTCCTGTACCTGCTGTCCTAATGTAGCAAGGTTGAAGGTGCTAATCTTTGAAATATCAATCCTTTAATCTTCAGAGAACATGGTAGGAAAAAGCCACTGCTTATGCTTCTTTAACAGGAATGTGTTTATACTATACCTGGCATAGAGAGCTGAGGGCAAGGAATAGCAGCAAGCTCCTGCAGATAGGAAAAATCAGATGTTCGCTGTTTCCCAAAGGTTCGGTTTCTGTCCAGACAGCAAGTTGCAGATGATAGTATGGACACTTTTGGAGAAATCTGCCTCTGCTATTGTATATGCACAGAATTTACCCCAGAGTTATGTGGATTAATGGTACCATTTCTTGAAATTTGAAGGATCTGACATGAAGCACACAGTTCAGTGGAGTCCCTAATTCTCAAGTCATACAATAGTTCTGTTTGCTACTGAAGTGCTCCTTGAAGAGCATTACAGCTGAAGGTTAATGTCACCAGCTCTGGAAATAGGATGCATTCCCATGACTGCTGTGACCAAGGAGGCTTTTGTCCTTGTATTGTTTGCTCTGCTGTTCTACAAGGCAGTTCAGGAAGTTACCGTGCTAATCCCTCTTTTTGTTCTCCGATCATATGATATACCTGGTATCCAGTTGTCTTGAAGCTAACACCATCAGATACTCAGTTTCCAAGGAAAAAAATGAGCGTGGCTAATCTGGAAGAAGAATGATTAATTGTATCATTTAGAGCTTGAGGAAATCGTCATTGTAAGCAGTGACCACAGCAGCTTCCCTGGTCAGGAGAAATGGCAAAAGCAACTGATGCTGTTGCTTCTTAAGTAAGACATCTGAAACAAGGCAGCGAGACCCTGTCTGAAGCCAAGTTATATGGGTGGACTGGTTCTGCTGCTGGAAGTTTTTGGGTTTTTTAGTGTTTGTTGTTTTGTTGTTGGTTTATTTTGTAGAGATTCTTCAGTGCATCATCTTCATGAGAAGATGGTGAAAGAAGTGCTAGTGCTGCAGCTTCTGAAGCAGCTTGGAAGATTTCTTGATGTACAAGGCATACAAAAAAAAAAAAAAAACCAACCCAAACAACTCAGAGCAGGGGGGGACTGACCTTTCTGCATCCAGAGATAACAACATATGTGGTTTATTGTAAGTAAACAAGATTGCCTAGAGGAAGTGTTAGGCTTCTATCAGTGACTTGTAATGCAAACAACTACAGAACTCCTCATCGTAGGAAAAAAATGCTGGAGTCCTAACTGTGGTGAGAAAATGGCTGATAAAGGCAATTTTTGCCTTTCCAGTGATTAGCTTTGATAGTGTGATACTTACTAAGCTGTACTTGCTTCTGTGGAGAATAGAACACGGGTATCTATAGCTGGTACAAATGGGCTCTCTGGAAATTGCTTGCCTGAGCTGGACAGAATGTAGCTACGAGCCAGGAGAGGAAGAAAAGGAGAGAAAGCCCACTCATTTTTCCAGGGGTCTGTAAGGTCTTACTCAAATACCATAAAAAACTGCTAAGGAATATGGGTAATAGACTACATTATAAGTGCTTATATATCAAAATCATTGATAATGTATCCCCAGCATTCATTGCTGTGAAGCTGTAACATTAACAGTCCAAGTTCCCCAGTAAGTCACTAGAGAGTTCATCTCCAGGAAAGATGTGGTCACAATAAGCCTTGTTCAACAGCCCCTAAAAGGAGTCTTCTCTGTCCTGTTTTCACAGGATTAGAAGTGACACAGATGTACAAACCAAGAAAAAAATATAATGCTGCAGTGCTTAAAGGAAGCATGTCAGGTAAGTATGAAGAAATGAGCAATAAGATGATTTTTCTCCTTTGTTTTAGATGTAGAAGAGGGAAAGAGTGAAGAAGCTGAAGGACAAAGCTTGGTGGAACGAGAAACAGGCTTGTAGGTTTTCTTCAGGTTTGGGCAGCCAATAATTAAAAATTGGCTACTCTGTGCATCAGGATGTGTGAAATGTGCGAGCAAACACTTACTGAAACTGATGGCTCAAATGTTGAAAAAAAATCTTTAGCTAGAGAACAGTTTAGGCTGGATTTTCTTTCAAGAGGAGATAGTGACGGTGAACATACCTACTGACAAATGGGGCAGATTGGCTCTGAAACTCTTAACTCATCATTGCACTTTATGATGAATCAAGTGTGACGATCATCATATGTAGCAGGGGAAAAAAGGCAGTTAAAAAAAAAAGGTGTGTGCAAGTTTGAGTTGAGAAAAGTTCCTTTACAATTTGTCAAGATTAGGAAAATGGTGGCTGGAAGGCAATTAATTTGCAGTGACTGCATCATGTTGCATCCAGAAGAGTGGCTACATTACTTGAATTTCTAAGACAGGCACGATGGTCTGGAAAAGAACAACTCACACCAGTATAGAGAATACAGTTGTTGAGGATAAAGGCTTTCATGGCAGGTAGCTCTTCCTCCCAGAAATGCTAATGGAGAGGTTGTTTGCAAGGGATCCCCTCTGCCCGCGTTACTCTGCTATTCCTGTGCAACAGCTTGATGCATACAAACAGCATTGAAGAACTGACTCAGTTCCAAATTGTGTTGTGATAAGCTTAAGGCTGCCAATCTGGAAGTGAATCCAGGGAAACATGGTGTGTGCCACAAAGAGTAATCACAAACCTGGAATTGGTGCAGGAGGGCGAGTTTTATTTTTTTTCTATCAAGGGAGAGAAGCAGAAACTGCAGCACTGGCTGACTCTCTTTCCATGATGACAGCTCATTTGCCAGTTTGCTGATCTTGCAAAATCATGGCAGAGTTTAGATTAAAAGATGTAATGCTTTCAGTCACCATCAGGATACAATTTGTGTTTTCTTCTCAGGCTCTTGTGTCTGTTTCTGTTTTGGCTTGCTGTTTTTTTTTTTTTTCCCGAACCCTTTTGACTATTGGTTACAGATGTCTGTGCCTTTGCTTTGGGCGTGGGTGTGATGTGAGAATAACTTAGGACTGTCTTAAGAGCGTGGAAGCTGATTACAGCTGAAGCATGTGTTCTTCAAATGTCTGTACCAGTTGAAAGGGAGCCCTGGCAGTGGCTACGGCCATGCAGCACTTCCCTTTGGAGAGAATATGCTTAAGGACACCCACGATTAGTCATTAGACTGGAAAAATCTGAAAGTTTGGGTTCCAAATAGCTGGGAAAAGCCCAGCACCATCAGGTCTGGGCACAAGGATGGATTGTACCAGTGCCCCATGAAGGTGAGCTTGTTGACAGGCTAGTTGGTGTAGCAGCAACAGAGTGGAAATGGCTGTCCAGGTGTCCTCAGGAGGAAACGCCAACTCCTCTCTCTGCAATTTGCAGGACCGTGAATCACAGAATGTTAGGGGTTGGAAGGGACCTCCAAAGGTCGAGTCCAATCCCCTTGTCAGAGTAGGACAAAACTAGAGCAGATCACTCAGAAATGTATCCAGACAGGTCTTGAAAGTCTCCAGAGAAGGAGGCTCCACAGCCTCTCTGGGGAGTCTGTTCCAGTGCTCTGCAATACTTACAGTAAAGAAGCTCTTCCTCATGGTGAGGTGGAACTTCCTGTACTCGAGCTTCAATCCATTGCCCCTCGTCCTATCACACTGCACGAGTGCAAAGAGGTTGTCCCTGCATTCTTGATGCCCAGCCCTCATGAATTTATAGACATTAATTGGATCCCCTCTCAGTCTTCAGACTAAAAAGCCCCAGGTCTCTTAGCCTTTCCTTGTAAGACAAGTGTTCCAGCCAAAATGTTACAGAGGTGAAAAACTTCTCAAAAAGAAGACTAGCATGTGATGTGTTTAGAAAACTTGAGCAAGTGGAAACACCTTGCTGAGAAATCCGATGCAACTAGGTACCAAGAAATAATGGGAGTAACAGAGATTCCAGTGAGCTAGCTCTTCATATGTAGAGTATCAGGCACCAAAGGGAGCAATGTCATCTTCAGGGCAGTCCACAGAATTTGTGTCCCTGATAAAAATATGCAAAAGATCAGTTGAACCTGGAAGGTGGAGTCACACCAGAGATTGGAATGGGTTTGTGCTTCTGGGTCCTTTGAAGTATTTTCTTCAGGGCACTTCTGAAAAACGCAGGAATTTACAGGGAAGCCAGGACCTGTGGAGCTGGATTTACAGAAGAATGCAATGAATTCAATGAATGGAGATAAGCATTTTTGGACCTTATCAAATAATGTTATCACTGCTCTTCATTTAGAAGATTAAGTGCTCTTCATCTTTAGAATACTTTTGTCTCTGTAGCTTCCAATGATAAATTGCATAGCTGCTTTGCTGTAGCTGTGAGCAGCAACACAAGGACTCTGTGTTTTACTGTCTTCTAACAAGGTGAACTGATTCTTTGGAACAAACATTGATTTCCCATCCCTTTGCTTAACTTCTCCCACCATCTGTTTCTTGCTGTAGATAGACTGTTATGAAAACAAATACAGGATTAATACAGGGCAACCCCAGGGAAGTGTAATGGGGAGTTAAACCTAAACCATAGGACTTATCTAGAGAAGATGAACATACTGTCCTCAAACCAACCCAACCAAACAACACCTCCCACCCAGCAGCAGGCTTCCAGTGAGAGGAACTGGGGAGCCCTTCTGCTAGGAAGCAGAACATGGTCCAGTTATGTTAAACAAGTAACTTCTCTGACATAAGGTAGTAAGGGATGCCTTGAGGTACCAGACAAGGTAACGTGAGAGACGAGTTTCACTTCTTTTGTACTTTAATAATTAAGAGCTAAAGGAGGATTAAAAAAAAAAAATTTAAAAAATAAAATTCTCTGTTAGGCTTCTGGTCTATAAAATGTGTCACTTTCTGTTGTAATTAGAAGATGCTTAAGAAATGCACAAATCCCTTCCTTAGGACTGATTATATTAATAAACTGAAATTATATTTTGTGACTAAGAGTTTAATATTCTCTGAGATGTTCCAAAGAGTTGTATTATTTCATGTAGTTATAAGGTTGGCAATGTAAAGGCTTGTTTGAAAGCATGCTGTTTTAATAGTTAGGAATACTGATCTTTACACAAGATCCAAGTTTTTGCTTGCCCTTAGTGACCTGTTCTCACAGGAACCCTTGTGCACGCCTCTTGCTTGGATAATTGTACATCAGCTGTATCTCTCAGTTTAAATAAGCTGTGTCGCCATGAACTTTGACATAGGAATGAAATACTGCTTGCATCTTACCACCTTCAATTTGTCAGTTATCTGTATAAAGCAACACATAGACTTATGTAAGGCAACACAGAAAGAATGATACATATTAATACTATGATAATGCTATAGAGTATAATAATATAATAATACTATATCATTATTACATTATTATAACATTAATAGATTTATTGCATCCTTTCCATACAGTAGCGTAATTGGCACCTTAAGCTGGCAATATGAAAATAAGTGGAATCCATGTCATTCAGTGATCCCAGTGCTGATGAAATGGTGAGACTTACCTGATAGACACTGCATCTATCCAAATTCAGCCCTTCTTGAATGCTTGCGAGACAGTGGCAAATAAATTCTGCTGTGACCTTGTGATGATCCCAAGTGTCTATCATCCCCACCCTCCTGCTGGGATCCCCTATTTCTCAGCCTTCTCGGGACAGATGTTGAGTCAGCAAAGTATCCAGTAGCTGTCAGAAAGATGCACTGCTCCCCTGTCTGGCAAAATCATCCACCAGACCACTGGACAACTGAAGCCCTGCAATAATTTAGCTCATATATTCTACATTTGCTGGCTTTTCAGCTGTGCTACTCCTGTAGTGGGTGCTTTTAACTGCTGGCGTAGTACCTGTTTGAATTTGCTGTGCTGCTTTAAAACTATAGACCCTGCTTTGATCTATAGACCTTTGTTTTCTTCTGTTTTTCCTCCTAGGGCTTGATCAAGTGTCTCCTGAAACAGCAGACATCTATTTTGATTGTGTTACCTTGCTCTAGATTTTCTTAGTACTATAAAGGCTTTTTACACAGCTTTTGTGTTGTAAATGTCACATAATTTTTGAATGCTGTCTGAGAAGAGTTACTGTAATTTTTTTCTCTTTCAAAGATAGTTCTTATATTGATGGATCACAGGGAAAAAATTATTTGTCAAACACCATTTTAGTCAAGTGTATTTGTCTGCAACAGCGCAGTGAAAACCAGTATGAAAATGATGAAGAGTTAATTGTCATGCTAAACTTCTTCTTTTGGGCAAACTAATTATTGAGTTTCCAAGGTAATGCTTAGTAGAGAAAAGCCCAAGAACAAGAATTTAGTGACCTTGTGACTGAAAGAGTAATGATTAGTTTAAATGTAAGAACGCTCAAACCCCTCCTTAGATCTGCAAAATAAGAAAGTGAGGAGGAATTGGCTTTGAAATCATCTTTGGAGCTCCTTTTTAGAGCTATGAAGGTGCTGAAGGGACTGGAACATCTCTCTTGTGAGGAAAGGCTGAGAGCCCTGGGGCTGTTTAGCCTGGAGAAGAGAAGCCTGAGAGGGGAGCTTATGAATGTTTACAAATATCTGCAGGGTGGGTGGCAAGCAGAAGGGGCCAGGCTCTTTTCAGTGGTGCCCTGGGATAGGATGAGAGGTAATGGCAGCAAGGTGAAACCCAGGAAGTTCCACCTCAACATCAGGAAAATCATCTTCCCTGTGAGGGTGACAGAGGCTGGAACAGGCTGCCCAGAGAGGCTGTGGAGTCTCCTTCCCTGGAGATTTCAACACCCCCCTGGATCTGTTCCCGTGTGGCCTGCCCTGGGTGATCCTGCTCTGGCAGGGGGTTGGACTCGATGATCTGCAGAGGTCCCTTCCAACCCCTACCATTCAATGATTCTATGAAAAGTTGCATTTATCTAATTTCCCATGGATTCCTAAGCTTCTTTCATAGAAAGTTACAAAAACAAGGCTGGAATGTCCCTTTCCCAAGGTGACCTGGGCCAGCCAGCCTGACCCACACCGTTCCTGGCAGACCTCTTGGCTTTGAAACAATGCTTGAAGGGAAAGCAGCAGTCCAACCAGCACCCTCAGCCCATCTTCTAGTGCTGGCAATTTAGGGCATTAATGAATCAATAGAAATCAGCCAAGACATGTAGTTGAACGAGAGAGTTTATAACTTTCTTCTGCAGCTGGGGAAGTGTGTGTCTGGAGCAGCTCCATAGTTTGTAGTTGTGTGTTAATTCAGAGCAAGGACTCCTGTTTAAGCAGAGGTGTAAATGGCTCAGGGTGGTGTGTTCAGAGCTACAAGATGTGATTTATCTCAGTTTTCACCTTGATTCCTTGGTTGTGGTGTAGCCAAGGGGAAAAAAAAATTAAAAACCACAACATTTTGTTTCATTAAAAAAACCCAAACCAACAGATTCTAAGCTAAATGACAGAATTATAGCAAAAGATGTAATTTCTGAGGGCAGTTTGGGGATCTACTCCAGTGCACTGTGTCCAAATTTCCTTTCCAGACCTTTGTTGAGGATTTTGTTCCTTCTGTACCGGGGTAACTCCAAACAGGATTTGCCAGCCAGGCCCTGCAGTTCACTCAGAAGTTCAATTAGCTATCAAACCCAACTTTTTTTCCTCAAGACTCTTCAGAAAGAATGAAAAGAAACTACCATTATACTTGAGAGACAAAATGCGGGTCCTAGGGATGGAACTCAGCCACTGTATGTGTTTAGGCTTTTAATTAAAATACCTCATTTAATTTTTCACAGGATTTTGGCAAGATACGAAGCTGAAAGTGAACGGTCTTGTTTGATGTGAGAATGCCTGATGTGATTTGCTTAAAGGGCAAATGTTGCCAGGGGCTGAATAAGCCCCATGGTAGGTGGAAACTTCACTTGATGACCGTTTTGTCTACCCAGATACAGTGATGCTGGGGGCTGCACAGTTGTCTTCACTGATTGCTCTGAAATTCAGAATTTAGTCAGTAGTGGGAAAGGGCTTAAATGAAGGACTCATTTTATATTGGGAATATTTTGCAGACCCTGATTTTTTTTTTCTTTCCCTTCTCATTCTGCAGAAGTCCCAGAAGATTTTAATAATGTGCTGCAGAAAATAACCTAGAAAACTCTCACATTTAGGAACAGCACTAATTTCTGGGTAATTTTCCACCAGAGTTGTGTTTACATCCCAGACTGTGCCTGCACACTTGAATGTTAAGAACAAGAAAACAAAGGTTGGGTAACTGACTCTCCTAGCACTTGGGAAAGAATCCGTTTCAGAATCTCAGTTTCATCTTGAACATTTGTTTGTTTTTCTTGAGTATATTGCATATGGCTTTTCTTTATTAAATAAGTAGCTCTTCTGTTTTCATAAGAATAAGCAGGTTTACTGACTCTCCTGGTTCACGCTATAGGGTTATTGGGAAGCTCTCTGTGATAGAACCACTTCTGATTATCATGCTAAAGGATGCTTTTTAATCTCTGGCTCCATTCACATCAGTAAGTCATTTGGCACAGATGGGGTTGTTTAGCCTGGAGAAAAGGAGGCTGAGAGGAGACCTTATTGCTCCCTACAACTACCTGAAAGGAGATTGGAGAGAAGTGGGTGTTGGTCTCTTCTCCGAGGTAACTAGTGATAGGATGAGAGGAAATGGGCTTAAGTTGCACCAGGGGAGGTTTAGGTTGAATATCAGGCAACACAAGTAATTAACAACAGAATGAAAGGGAATAGATTCAAGCTGCAACGGGAGGTTTAGACTGGACATTAGGGGAAGATTTTTCACAGAAAGAGTAGTCAGGCACTGGAATAGGCTGCCCAGGGAGGTGGTGGTGTCACCATCCCTGGATGTGCTTAAGGGTCATTTAGATGTGGTTTTGAGGGGCATAGTTTAGGGGTGAACTTTGTAGAGTAGGGTTAATGGTTGGACTTGATGATGCCAAGGGTCTTTTCCAACCTGAATGATATTATGATACTATGACAAGAGGAAATGGGCTTGAGTTGCACCAGGGGAGTTTTAGGTTGCATATTGGGAATGGTTTTTTTACTGAGTGGTGAAGCCTTGGAACAGGCTGCCCAGGGAGGGGGTGGAACCACCATCCCTGAAGGTGTCCAAAAAACATCCAGATGTGGCACTTCAGGACATGGTTTAGGGCATGATAATGTTTCGTAGGCAGTTAGACTTGATGATCTTGAAGGTCATTTCCAACCTTAATGAGAGTGCTGATAACATGAACTAGCCTGTGCTGTGGGGTAGCTCTGCTCTGCTGCCATGGGCTCAACACCCAGCAGCACCCTTAGTGCACTAAATGCACTCCTGGCAGCTCACCTTCTGCTTTCAATTTCATCTGAAAGAAATCCAGCTGGTGCATGCTGAAAACCAAAGGAGAGTCTGCCAGGTTGATGGGGAGAGTCACTTCAAAAGCAGCCTCCTGATCCAAACCGAAATACTTCTGCAGTCACACCCTACCCGTGTGAGGAGCTCGGCACCCGTAGAACCCCCGTGTCTCTGGGACATGCCTTCATGCCCTGAGATACACCGTGCTGGGAAAAACAAAACTGTACTCAAGGTTTGTGCTCTTGGTAGCACACCAATATCACCATCTAAACATAGCTTTTCCCTCACCTCAGGTTTTGTTTTGGTTGGTTATTTTCCTATTAATTGATTTACTGTGTCTCAAATACAAGGGGTGGTGGAGCATGAGATGACTATATTGCAGCACTAATCATTGCTTATCTGTTCCCAGACCAGTAACAATTCTCCTTAAAGACTCTGCATTCATTTCTGTAAGAATCTATACGTGTGTGTGTGTAGCTCAGCTATGTATGAATCCCACTGCAGGCGATGGAAAGTCAGTTGTATATGAAGCTAAACACACCTATGAATTTCCACTGCCAGGGGCCATAACATGGAGCCTCTGATTCTTAATAGGGGCTGAAGCCTTATATATATATATATATACACACACACACACATATGTATACATTGTGCATCTAGCAGTAGAATAAGGTAAGTGATTTGTGCTTTTTAGTCCTAGAAAGAACGGATCCCTTGCCCCTCCCTATGCCACCTTCTCAGGAAAACTTAACTACTATCTGAAGTTAGCAAGCTTAGAAAAGCATTTTTTCATTTCAATATAGTTGTCTTAAAAGATTAATTTCTCCCTGAGGACATTTGGGCAAGGTGGTGAGAGACATCGATCATTTCCAGATGCTCTTTGCCGAAAGGCGAAGAATAATTCTGATTCAGGTCAACATTTGTGAATGTATTAAAAATATGGAAAGAATGCAAATCTGTCAGAGAGCGCACAAGCTGGCACAACAGGCATCTGAAAAGTGCCTGAGACGCATGGATTTGCATTGTCAGAGATGTATTAATAAGATGGGGCTTGCCCCTGCTGACTGGGCTAAAAGCCTTGGGAATTTCCCTCTTTATCCCGTGTGGACAAGCAGAGGAGATGGATGTACTTTTCAGACAGAAACGCGGAGGCCACATTCAGCGGGCTTCAGAAGTGACTCAGCAGTGCTTGCCAGATCAGACGTAAAAAAAATACACCAATCACCTTTTCTTTGATGCTTTGGGTATGTTTCCTAATGGCCTTCCTAACTATTGCACACAAAGTGCACACTGTGCCGGCAAGACTTGGCACAGTGAACAACCAGTAGCTTGACTTTGGCCTTCCAGGGAGGTACCCTGAATTAGAGAAGCAGGAAGAGCTTGTGTCTCCCATATTATCTGAAGAGAGAGGCAGTTGGAGAGCAATGGTGCATCCATGTCCTGCTCACCACGTGCTCTGTCTCGCCTCCCTGTAGAACATGAGCAGCCTTCCAGTATTTGCACCCACAGTCACTGCTTTTGCCTCTGCAAATGCTGACTTTGATATTGGCTCTCTTGCCTGGCAGTGGTCTCTAATGTCTACAACAGGAGGACTTCTTAACAGGTTGTCATGGTTTAGGGTCAGGGCAGCCTGCTAGACCTGTAACAGAGACTCTCTGTTCACCCCCCTCCCTCCCCAGAGGGGAAGAGAAAGGGAATAAGGGAGAGAGACTCAGCGGTTAGAAATGGAAACTGGAACAGCCTTGATGAGAATGAAAATAATAATAATAAAAATGGAATATATACATATATATACAAAACCAGTATCAAACCCAACTCCCCTCCTGATGGCAGTTACATCATCGTCACCACTGATGCTGTGAAGCAGGCACTGGGAAAGTCCCAGACTGGGCCCAGCAGCAGGTGAGAGCTGTGTTCAGGAGCTGGATTCTGGTACTGGATTCAGGACACACAGATCAGTATCAAAGGCAGAATGGACAGAGTCCCCATTGGATGCCAGACTGTGAAGAAGTGAGAAGCCAGAAGAGCCAAGCCAAGCAGGGCGTGACCCTCATGATCCCTCAGCTTTATATCAAATATGACATCTGTGGGATGCAGTCCCTCACTGGTCAGTTTGGGGTCACCTGTCCTGGCCGCTCCTCCCTGCAGGTGCCGCCTTTTACTTTCTGCACCCCCAAGATGGTGCACACGAACCAGCAGTGGCCTTGGTCTGCAACCCAACCCTTGCTGCTGACTCTATAAACATCGTGTGTTACCACTGCTAGGAACAGACACTCCTGTGAAAACATGATGCTACCTTCAGACAGTGCAGTTAGAACTGAGCTGCGAAGTAAAATCACTGACCAGCATTAATTCTATTCTCACTCAAACCAGCACATGGTGAAAGCCAAGCATCAACCAGTTCTGTAGGAGACCCTGATACCTGGAAAGAGCAGCTGCTTCTTCAGTTGGTGCTGATCTCTAAGGTAACAGCAGCCACGGTGCTGAGCACGGGTAGTAATGGGGCTCACACCTGCAGCAAAGGACAATGCCTCCTTGGGAACTCATCCTTCCTGATGTCCCACCCTTATGGACTGTTGTCCTTCTCAAATGGCCTGTGGAACACCACTGGAGACCAGGATGTTTTTTGTGAGTCACAAGCTGGTTTTCACTGGGAGGGCAGAGGAGGTGAGGGCAGTCAGTGGGACCAACTGTGTGTGTTGCCCGTTTGTGCAAGTTGAATCCTGGGGACACTGTTTTCTGTGGAAATGAGCAGTAAATCTATCTCTGTTCAGAGGCCGCTCACTGTTAAAGCTGTTTTAACTGACTGGCAAAAAGACTGATAAGCACATTTTGGCCGTGCAGAGAGGGCTCTGCTCCTGTGCGTGCAAAAGCTCAGGGCCCTGGGAGTGTTCTAGGCAAAGCCCTTCCAAGGCCAAGAGGTGTGTGAGGATTGCAGTGAATGTGAGGTCTAGAGATGGTCAAGTCCCACTTGAAAGGAGCCTTCTCTGAAGCTGTGTCATGGCACTTGTCCCAGCCTCCTGCAGGAAGCTGACAGAGTAAGTGAGGGGAAGGATGCAAAGAGGGGAAGAGTGAAGGTAAGACTAGGGGTGTTGTTCTCTGGGCTTGCTCAGGTAAAGCAGATATTTACTTAAGGGTCTTCATTAAGCTCACTTGCTGTTTAGAAAGAAAAGAAAAAGCTGGCTTAGAGGATGAATTATTTTTTTTGTATTTTAGAAGCAGGCTAAGTATAGGGGAAAGATGACTCTGAGTCAAAGTTTTGGAATGTCTTCTATGAGAGCAGGATGTTAGTAGGAGGAAGGGGTAGGACTGGGGAAGAAAAAGCAACATTACAGGTTTTGTCCGTAAAGAAAGAAAATGGAGGTGTTGAATCCTTAGACAAGATGTTACTGATATCTAGGTGTTAAAGCCCTGAGACCTGATACTGTAGTTAACAAAGCATCAGCTTTACTGCGTCATTAGCGTTGCTGAAATGAACTGTCAGCTTTGGGGTTGTCCACAGAGCAAAGCAGGAAGCAGCCTTTGGTCATTCCTTCGGGTTCTTTTGTTTTCCCTAAATACTTAGGAGTGAACACGTATGAAGAGATGAAGAAATACATTCTATATCTATGTGTTTTCCTTTCACAGCCTGCAGGGTTTGACCTCCCAATAGCTGCCCAGACAGGGTCCTGTCTGTCACGTAGCTGTGCAATGTGTCAGCTCAGGAAGGCTGCAAACTTGGAGTGGGGTCTTAGTGCATAATTTAGCTTGTGGTACCTGATGGACTCTATGTGTGATGAAAATGTTCTATTTGGGGATATGTCTTCCAAAAGGAGGCTAAAATTGACATCTTTTTAACTGGACATGACTTTTCTTTGTTACTGGCTGTAAAGATAGAAGCCACTATTTGGTTAAAATCTGTTTTGTCGTGTTTGGTTGATTGAGTTTTATTCTGAGGAGGAATGGGATAATTTTAGTTCTTCAAAACTAAGAATTAGATCAAAATCCTGGCAACTGTTCAAGGTAAATGAGCAACCTTGCAATAAAGTGGTTTCTGTCACGTTGGAAACACAGTTCGAAAAAGCAAGTTGGAGTAATTTTAGTTTCAGACTTCCCTCTGCCCTTGTCCCTCCCATGCAAATTCTGTTTTTACACTCAACATATCCTGTTTAGCTATGTTTCTTTTCTATATAGACAACATGGAAATTTGGCAGACAAAAGTGGAAGAACACTGACAATGACCTCACACACAATGTTTCAGAGTAGAAACTGGTATTTGGAAACACACAAAGTTAAACCCATCCAAAAATAGATTTAAAAAAAAAAAAAAAACAAAAAACAGTCAGTTTAGATCTTACAGCTCAGTGTAAAAAACCCCAGAGGTTTAAAAAATTTTTTTTACATACAGTGAGGTCTGTCTTATTCTGGAGAAGAATATGGCATTTAGGAAACAAATTTTAGCAATGAGGAGGAAGGTTGGAGGGGGGAAACAAGGAAAAATCTGCTTTGAAAAATGAATGTAATCTAATGAATACACATGGTCTTTCAGAATCCCCATCACTGTGATATCAGTCTGAAATTTGTTGTATTAAAGTGCTGTGGGTCTTTGTTCTGGATGTTACACAAATTATGCTGCAGCACAGCTGGACGATCAAGTAATTAGAGAAGAGATTAGGATAAAGTAGTGCTTCTATCCATGAAAGAATGTAAATATTTTGAATATTTTCAATAGCTCACACTTCTCAATAATAGATTTCACCTAAAGAGTGCCCTTACTGTGAGGGCCCACTAGAGAAAGCACAGAAACCTTTGTAGCCTTTCCTGTGTACTTTAAATCAGCTGAGATACATGGACTTTCCACTCCCACTCAGAAAATATTTCAAACTGAATAGTAAAGTGCAATTTCATCTTTCAAATATCAATTGAAAAAACAAAATCAATTGAATATATATTTTATTGTCCAGGTAATATTCCTGAAAACTTGGAGGAACCCACATAGGAGTGGCTGGCAGTCCCTGTGCCATCTGATGTCACCTCTGCCTGTTGGGATGCTACCAGCTCTGCAGCAGGAGGAGATGCCACCTAGGACCACATGCCATAGTCTGAGCAGCCACAGAAGACTAGTAGGACATTACGTTAATACATCACGAGACATGAGTAGATAGAATAGATGACTAATATTCAGGTTAAATATTAAATTTTGGATCTATTACATATTGGAAATGGTTCCTAACCACATGACTGGTTACACTCTTGGGATCATGGTAGGACCATATAACTTGAGATATTTAAAACAAGATTGATCTGAGCGAACAAGATGTGGGATTAAGGGAGCATGAATGAGATTATTGTTCTATTTTTTCACCTCTGTTTTCTTGGATTCTCTTGTGTCTCCCAAGAGCGACTCAATGTTTTAGTGGATGTTAATAATCAAAAGAAGCTTGACCATGCCATTTTGGTATCAGCTGCTGCACTGTTGTCATTCCTTGTTATCCCAGGATGAGAGATTGTTGGGAGCAAGCAGGCAGCAACCCTGGCAAGTTTGCAAATGAGGGACTTCCCCTGCTGGAACCAGCGGGATCAAGTACTAGTCTGCTTGCTGCGTTGTTCTTTACAAGTCAAGAAAGCTCATCCGGTCAAAACATGTGCTTCATAGTGGCTGGCCTAAGCAGCAAAACTTTTTGTCTCCAGTGAAACACAGTTTTATTCTATTCTACTTGATAGGTGTGCTCCAGGAGATGCCAAAAGACCTCTAGGGTTCACCCGTGTAGCTATACAAGAATGCTTTTCCAGCTCTCAGCCCCTGTACTGAAGCAGTGTTATTCAGAGTGTGTGCAGGCTAATGCACACACCGACTTCATTACCATAGCGTTTTACCATTAACTTCTCTGATCGCTCCCTGTGACGCACACACGATGGAGA
Organism: Todiramphus chloris collaris; assembly: GCA_025345505.1. Taxonomy (NCBI): domain Eukaryota; kingdom Metazoa; phylum Chordata; class Aves; order Coraciiformes; family Alcedinidae; genus Todiramphus; species Todiramphus chloris. The sequence goes on from JANVCC010000034.1 coordinate 18,228,719, forward strand.
GAAAGAAGAGAATATTTTCCCATATCAAATTCCACAGGTCTCTTGCCAGCCTGAGGTGATTTGCTGGTTTTCTCTGGCTTTTTCATTTGTTTGTTCATTTGGCTTTTTTCTTGGCTTTGTAACCTACAGGATGATTATCATGAAATGATCATATGTGCACAAATATAGAGTTATTTGAGTCATAAAATTATTTATGTAAGAGAAGAATAGACTAGGTCCTTTCAGCATGTGGAAGTCACTGGCAGATTTTGTCTACAGAAACAACAATCTGTTACTTAAAATTTTAGATTATAAGAACACATCTTTAAGGCATCCTTGTGATTATCTTAAGTAAAGTACTTTGAGCACTGCAAGCTATATACAGTTCTTAAGAAGTATCAGTCTTCCAATTTAAAGACTTTCCACTTTTTAAATAACGCCTCCTTTTTACAGCATTTACTTTGCTCTAACTTCAAACTCAAGAGTTTTGAGGCTGATGATTAAAAAATAAATAAATTTATTATTTCTAATGATAGAAGTGGAATAAAGGAACTTTAAGAAAGTGGATGCCTTAAATGTGTTGCCCCATTCTGGAATCTTGTTGACTGTTAACAGGCAATCGGAAGCCATTCAAGATATACCTCTTACTGTGTTTAAGTTTCACAGGATTTTGAAGAAACAAAGTTTGCATATGCAACAGGTTTTAGGACCATTTATGGAGGATGTACCTTGTGACATCTCCTGGACACTGTTGTGTGGACTGGCTGACCTTTGGCTCTGCTAAGGGTCTGTCACTCCATACACCACCACTCTACAATACTAATAGTAAAATGCTCCAGGACACAGCTCAAAAAATCTTACAGCTTCAGCTAATTCAGGGGATGAGATTCACAAATGTTACACTTAATCTAAGTTTGGATTAATAGCCAACTACTGTGGGAGACTGAAGACTTTGTGGAGGCATGAGGCCAAGAAGAAAGACAGACCACAGGCTGATGTGGGTATCTTCCCTGCTCTCCCAGGCACCACCAGCTGTGGTTCTGACCTAAAGAGATAGGGCAAAACAGACAGAGAAATGCTTATTTAGTGATTTCAGTTCCTTTGTAGAGGATCTCCTAATGTCTTGAGCATAAACTTGAAGCTGTTTTTCTTTTGCTTGAATTCATTACACATTTTGTTGGTGTTTACTTTCACTTCAAGGTGGAGTGTCACTGATCTGCTGGATTTGTTTCCATGATAGGAGAGGGTATTGGTGATGTTGGTTATTATACCGACTATTTTTGCTGTATGGGTAATGCTTTGGCTTCTTCATATCCAAAATACTTTGGTATTTTTAGCATATCTTCAATGAGCCTGTCATCCTACCATAGCAGTGGGCTGCTGTAAGATTCCAGTCAGAGGTAGGATGACAGCCCTGAAGTTCAATGACTCATAGGGATGTTAGCTTGCATTTCCTAAAAAGACAAATACCAACATTAAAAAATAAGTGCCAGATGCTAAAGAGCATGAATTACTGTCTTACTTCTGTTTAAACAAAGCACAGAAGGCAGACCTGTGAATGCTACTGCTGCTAAACTCAGCTGCTAGCTATGAACAGAAATATTTCCACCACAGCGCTCGTTTGAAGCTGCATTAACCATACATGGTTCTTAAAATCCTCACCTATTTCATTTTAATTACACCTTAACAGGACAAACAGACCACACCACTGGGAGCAAGGGGCTCAGCACTTAACAGACAGCTGGGGTAGCAACCATCCTGATGCTACAAATCACATCTCCAGAGCCTGGGAGGCGCATGCCACAGGAATTGGAGAAGAGCTGATGGTGGCAGTGACTTCTCAGAAGTCCATTATATCTTTGTGAGAAGGTAGCAAATTTGTTTGGCCATGGCCAAGCAACAGGAATGCAGGTGTGGTGCACTGGGTATCAGATCCCAACAGCAGTGCCTCTTAAAGCAGTTTTGGATTACGGAAGTTCCTGGTAAGGATGCACTCTGGAAGGAAATCAGTGGCCAAACACTCGACTACTCTGTGAGTCTCTAAAATTTACTTATAAATAGTGCTACCTCAACTGCAAATGGTTCCAGAGACCAGGGAGTGGATGGTGGAGCCATTTGGGTAATGAACACCTTCAGCTTTGTCCAGTCTGTTGTCTAGCAACCACCTCAGATTTAGAACATAAGTGGTTTCTTCTCACATTGGTTTGTCTTCCTAAGAAGATAAGCAGCTGGATTCTGTACCCTCTGGGCCTCTGGGGTGCCTTGGCTGGCCAGTTCAAAACAGGGTCTGGGGGTAACAAAAGTATGGATGACTGTAGTGGTGTCTGCATCAGAGAGAGATCAGTCATTTGGCAGGCTGGGGATAATGCACAGGGCTATTAGCTTCCTGATAGAGTTTCATGGGACTCTTACTTCAGGCCATTTTCATGTCAGAAAGGCAGGCGCTTTCAATAAAAACAGTGCTCATAGATTTTATTGGGGCATTCAAATGCTCCCAGTTCCCAGCTGTCATCAGCTTTGCTTTAGTCATAAAGTTGTCACTTTATCTCCCTGTCTGTGACAGGTCTTGAGAGAGGAAAGAGATCGATTTGCTAAGCTTTAATGAAAAGGAGACTTACTTGTGTTTCCAAACACTTTCAGTTTTACTTATATGAATGAATCCCACTGAAGTAAAGTATGTCTTTACATAGGTAGATCATAAATTAATGTGTGACTTTTATTTCAGGTACAGGAGCAGGTCTTAGATGCTACGAGGGATGGAATTTTCCAAAATCAGACCAGAGCAGTTTAAAACCAGGCTCTGAGTTTGTACAGAAATGAAAGCCTGTGTACTTAGGAAAGCACAGCTTCTTCACAGCATCTGCTGAGGCAGAGCTGATCTCTGAAACTGTCAGCAAGGCTGTAAAGGTTATCTGCTAGTCTTTATTAGGAAGAGGTTATCTGCCTAATTTCATCATTCAGCTCTATCAGCACCCAACTGTTGCCACCCAGGCATCAGCTTCTTCCACAGGGATACCCTTCTCATCAATGGGTTGGGGTTTTTTTTCCAAATTAAGTGTGGGTTTTTTGCTCACGCAGTCATTTCTAATTCTCACATCACCACCTTAGAAAAGCTTAAGTAACTGGAGTAATCTGAGTCTGTTAATGAAAAAAACCCCAATCCAAAACCAAAACCTGTCACAAAACACTTCTCTTTGTGCCTTCTGAAGAATACTGCTTTCCATTTGTTTAAAGTCACACTGTTTAACCAGTCCTAAATATTTGCCAGTCTCCTAATAGGAAGCCTCTTCAAGCTGATGCAAGGTCTGGTCCCATCCTCTTGAAGCAGCTTTTGCTTTTTGTGGAAGGCCAAGTACAAGGACTCGCATTCAGCACTGTGTGCTTTGCAGCTCCTGAACAAAACAGGCTGAGCTGAAAACAAAAGCTCAGTTTTGACTCTTACTCCACTGGCTCAAGTTAGTTCCAGCCAGATCCTTAATGTTATTTTATCTGCAGGGCTTTTTTTTTTTTTTTTTTTTTTTTTTTTTTTTTTTTTTTTTTTTTT